>JAEIFU010000648.1:0-110728 GCA_018904235.1 Lordiphosa stackelbergi | reverse complement strand
GTTGCATTAAGGTGTCCACTCGTCTTAAGGAATGTACACAGGTCTTCTGATGATCCAGGAAGGTGGTTACTTGCCTTACTTGTCCTAAAGCTTGGTTTAGGTGTTGCTCTGATAGCTGTTGCATTTGTTCTGCTGTTCTTGGCTGTTGATTTGTTGATTGGTTTTGGTTTTGTTGGTTTGCGATTTTTTGTTGTTTTTTTTTTTTTTGAAAAAAAAATCGGTGTGGTTTTTCACATAACGCTTAAAGTCACACTTTTTGTTTGCGTGGGTTTTAATTGTAAAATATTTTTGCGTGTGGATTTACAAATCCAGTTTTTGTTTCCGTATATTTTGAAGTAACACTTTTGTTTTATGCGGGCTATTATAGGAGAACGTTTGCTTGGGCTAGGACAACGATTTTGATTTAATATCCGCGGGTTCTTTTGGGGCTAAGTAAATAGTGTTTAGCACTGGGTCTTTCTTAGTAATGATTTACCACTCGGACTAGCACTAAGATCTTGATCGATCCTTTAAAACACCGGACTTATCCTACCGGGTGCCAATTGGTCGATGGTTTGGGACTAATAAAAATATACTTTCTTTATTCAAACTTCGAAACTTATATTTGAAAGATTACAATCTTAGTTGCTTAAGATTAGAAGCGGTTGCGATTAGTATAGCGAAGCTAGTTGTGTCGCGGTTGACATGTCTTGTAAAACTCTGCTTGTGGTTCTGACGCTAGTGCTTGCAAACCTCGGTTGGCAGCTTTTTGGAAGTGAGATCAAAAAGCTTTAGAGAGAAATGAAAAGCTTTTCTCTCTTTTCTCATTTCATAATTTGAGAGCTGATTGCATAAGCCGAGAATTTGAGCCGCATCATCAGTTTTGGTGGGAATAACGATTGGGGCGTTTTGTTTATGTCTAATGCTTTGCGACTCAAGTTTATGTCTATGCTTGACTTGGGCGTGTGCTTTTATGTCTATGTTTCATATTTCTGTCTGGGCTGCCCAAATTGTTATTGTCACCAATTTCCTGTGTCTGGGTTTATGCTTATAGTTTACTAGTGTTACTATGCGAGGGTAAGATTATGATAATGTATGGGATCTTGTATTGGATAGTGGTGGATATGTGACTATATATATAAATGTGATTACCTAAATACACATTTTCCTTTTTTTTTTTTTGGTGCCTGGCAAAATCTCCTACCTATCCTAAAGGAGCTCCACTGGGATGGTTTAGGGGCCTGTCAACGAACTTGAGGCGAGTACAAACCACCAGGGACGACGACACAGGACAGTCACAAAACGAAATGTTTTGGGCAAAACAAAACAAAACGAGAAGGCCAAGCTAACTTCGTCTTTGCCGAAGTTTTTATACCCTCAAATGTTTTAATACATCAGAGTTTAAGAACGCCAGCATTAAAACAAACAATTTTTTCTAAATAAAACCCACTTTTTGACCGCTGGTTCCTATGACAGCTATAAGATATAGTCATCCGATTTTTGACCAAAACTTCCAAATCTTTGTAAAGCGTATAATATTAATAATCGATGATGTGAGACACGTTAACATTAAAAACAAAAAGTTTTCCCATTAAAACCCACTTTTCGACCGATAGTTTCTATGGCAGCTAAAGATATAGTCATCCATTTTGACCAAAACTTCCAAGTCCATGTGAAAGCGTATAATTTAATAATCGCTGAAGTGGGAGATAATAACATTAAAAACAAAAGTTTTTCTTTCAAAAACCCAATTTTCCTTTTATAATTTTTTTAACTGCTTGTGACTCTGTAATTGCATTCTTTCTTTTGTCATTTTTAGCTGTCACTATTAGCTTGCTTTAGAAAAAAAGTGCGCGTAATTTTGTTTACATTTGTTTGATTAGCGCCCTTTTTAAAATGAGTCCACAGAAGAGCATTTTCGTCATATTTTACTTTATTATTTCCGTAAAGGAAAAAGCGCAGAGAGAGTTGCTAAAAAGTTACGTGATGTGTATGGTGATAAAGCCTTAAAAAAGAAAGACAGTGTCAAAATTGGTTTCGCAAATTCCGTTCTGGAGATTTTTCACTTAAAGATGAGCCACGTTCAGGTCGGCCAAATGAAGTTGATGATGACCAAATCAAAGCATTAATCGAATTGGATCGTCATGTAACTGAGCGTGAGATAGGAGAGATTAAATATACCAAAATCAACCGTTCATTATCACATACAAAGTCTTGGACTGGTGAAAAAGCTTGATATTTGGGTACCACATGAATTGAAAGAAATTCATTTAACAAACCGAATCAACGTTTGTGATATGCATCTTAAACGCAATGAATTCGATCCATTTTTAAAGCGAATCATAACTGGAGATGAAAAATGGATTGTTTACAATAACGTTAATCGAAAACGATCATGGTCAAGCATGGTGAACCAGCTCAAACCTCTAAAGGTTGATATCCACCAAAAGAAGGTTATGCTGTCTGTTTGGTGGGATTGGAAGGGTGTGGTATATTTTGAGCTGCTTCCAAGGAACCAAACGATTAATTTGGATGTTTACTGTCAACAACTGGACAAATTGAATGCAGCCATCAACGAGAAACGGCCAGAATTGATCAATCGTAAAGGTGTCATTTTCCATCATGACAACGCCAGACCACACATCTTTGATGACCCGGCAAAAACTGGGACAGCTTGGCTGGGAAGTTTTGATGCATCCACCATATAGCCCTGACCTTGCACCATCAGACTTCCATTTATTTCGATCTTTGCAGAACTCCTTAAATGGTAAAACTTTCGGCAATGATGAGGCTATAAAATCGCACTTGGTTCAGTTTTTGCAGATAAGGCCAGAAGTTCTATGAGCGTGGAATACAAAATTTGCCGGGAAGATGGCAAAGGTTATCGAACAAAATGGAAATTATATATTTGATTAAAGTTCAAATTTTATACTCTGTACCGAAGGTACATAGAGTATATTAAGTTTGTGCAAAAGTATGTAACAGGGAGAAGGAATCATTTCCGACCCTATAAAGTATATATATTCTTGATCAGCATCAAAACAGCCGAGTCGATATAGCCAGTGTGAAAAATACAAACCGGTCGTCTCTGTCCGTCTGTCCGTCCGTATGAACAAACAGATCTCAGAGATGGTAAGAGATAGAGGTTTGACATGTATGGGACAAATGCTTCTTATACTTGCAGGCAGATCAAGTTTATTTTCAATTTTTGCCACGCCCCCTCCCGCCCCCGCAATATCGAAAAAAGTCATATCTCCCACAGTTTTGTAGATAGATGATTTGTACCTTCTAGAGATAGTTAGTCATTATTAATATCTATCTTTTTGCTGAAGAAATGATAAAGATCAGATGAGCGGTTCTCAAGTTATGAGAAAAAAAGTGTAATATAGACGCCTCCCACGCACACGCAAACAACACGTTTTGCATGCATCAAAGAGAGAGAGAGAGAGAGAGAGAGAGAGAAAAAACTAAGAGATGAACACAGTGGCAGTGACGCATTCAGCATATACACCGGGTACAGAGTTTGTTATAGTCGGGCTTGACCGACTTTCTCACTTGTTTATGCATGTAGTTTTGTTATACCCGTTACTCGTAGAGTAAAAAGGGTATACTAAAGTCGTGCAAATGTATGTAACAGGCAGAAGGAATCATTTCCGACCATATAAAGTATATATATTCTTGATCAGCATCAACAGCCGAGTCGATTTAGCCTTGTCCGTCTGTCCGTCCGTCCGTCCGTCCGTCTGTATGAACACCTAGATCTCAGAGATGGTAAGAGATAGAGGTTTGACATGTATGGGACAAATGCTTCTTTTATCTGCACGCAGATCAAGTTTGTTTCAAATTTTGGCCACGCCCCCCTCCCGCCCCCGCAATTTGGAAAAAAGTTGTATTTCCTACAGTTTTAAAGATAGAGGATTATTTCGTATTTTCTAGAGATAGTTAGTAATTAGCAAAATGAATCGATTTGCCGAAGAAATGATAAAGATCGGATGAACGGTTCTCAAGTTATCAGCAAAAAAGTGAACCAGGCCCCCCCGCCACCACCGTAAAAAAATGTTGCATACTTTTTGGATGGTTACACTTAGGAGGGCGGGAACGGTTTAAACATGTTTTTTCATGAGTAACGGGTATATCGAAGTCGGTTAGAGCCGACTTTAACTTACGCTCTCGTTATTGTTTTGTAACTGTGCTAACAGTAAAATCTACTGAAGAAATTTGTAAGCTTCACTTATTTATTTTACCACAAGTTTTGTTGTTGCTTTTAACAACTATACTCCTAGTAAAATTAACTACAAATATTTTGTAAAATTTTTCTTAGTTTAAATAAAACTGCTACTGCAGTAACTTTACCATAGAATTAGTAACTCTGACGTGATTATTTCATCTCATACTTTGCTCTTGCAGCAATTAACTGTATAGTATATCTTTTTGAATGTGTTTGATGCACCGATTAACTGTTCCGACGGCAAATCTAACCGCGAAAATTGATGACTTAGCAAATTTCAGTTGGTCTTTTATAGAGCACTTCAATGGAATTTGAACTTGAGAATTACTAGTGGTCTCATTTATGCGATATTGAAGATTTTGCTTATGTTTAGGCAGATTTAATACAAGTAATATGTAAGAGGCGTTGCTTTTAACGAGCGCGTAGCGTAACTGGTAAAGACGTGCTTCCAATCGTGTTGAGACCAATGGCCCCGAGTTCGAGTCCCGCAAGAGTAAGTAAAATTTTTTCAATTTTAATAAATATTTGTTTAATTGCAATAATTGGGGAGTAGTGGGGTTGCCTCTTCTGCTCTGGGATGAGCTCAAGTAGATTGCCAACTTGTGACAGCTAAAATAGTATCCCATTCTACTGTTTTACAGCTGTGTAACAGCTGTCAAATTACCAATTGTATGGTAAAATTACTGTGAACTCAGTAAGAAAAGAACTTACTGTAAACATCGGTAAATATTACTAATTATGTCGGTTGGCGCATTTTTTAACGAGATTTTCGGTCAGATTTACGATAGCAATAGCTCTACAATTTGGTTAATTTTACCAACTTTGTGTGTTGGCGCATTTCCAACCCACAATATCGGTTAAATCTACCCACAGATTTCTTTGCGTGTAGACGACGCTCAAGGTGCAGAAATCTATGTTTCGCAATTTCAAAGGAATCTCCAAGCTTCTTAGGTGACTCCTTAAACGGTAGTCGAACCTGAACGCGCCCTGACTGAGGAAATATGATATGTTCCTGAAAGTGATTGATCACTTAAAGAAAATAAAAAAAAAAACTTCACCCATTACAGGATTCGAACTCGTTTCTCTACAACTATGCGCTAGCACCAGTAACGCTGGGCTATCTGTGTCGATAATAACTCGTTGTCAAAAGTCACCCAAAGGTTACTACAACAAGACCCTAAGTTTTTCGGCAGGCGCATAGATTTTCTCATGTATCTTACGTGAGAAATAAACGCGAAATAAGTACCTTTGGCATGCTTCCAGGTCCGTCTAGACATGCATATACATAAATAGTGACCCATAGACAAATATGTGTAAAAATATTTGTAATTGGGAACTTGGTTAAAAAGTTATTTGAGTTTTATTTTAATTTTAAGAATGAAAATTCTTATTTACTGTTATTTTAATTTTTATGAATATAAATTGTTTGACAATTTTTATATTAAAAATTAAAAATAAAATTAAAATTGAATTTAATTTTTTTTTTAAATTAAAAAAATTTAACAATTAAAAATAATTTTTTCGATAAAAATTGGATATATAAATTTATGTCCATTTTAAATAGCTTACCCAAAAAAATTAATTCCGGTGCCTCCCCGGTAATATAGGTCCTTAAATTGAAATACATTTTTATAAATTTTTTTTCCATAACTGTTATTTGGAGTCCCGGTTTAAAACGAACAAAAAAAAACGAGAAAGGCAAAGCTAACTTCGTCTGTACCGAGTTTTGATACACTTGAAATAGCTTGTCTCAACAGTTAGCGACTTCGACCAAACTTCGCAGATCAGCTTAAAAACATTACAAATTACCCATGACCATGTTTGAGTGCAGTAATATTGAGAACAAAACAGATTTTCTTACTAAAACCCATTTTCCGAACGAACATTTGAATGGCACAAGAAGTAGTCATCCGATCCGGTCGGTTCTGACATATTAGCAGCGTGCAGTAAAAAGAAGACTCTGTGAAAAGTTTCAGCTCGATAGCTTTAAAACTGAGGGACTATTAACTACATATACCGATAGGTCGTGCCTGCGTGGCAGTATGACCATATCAATCGACGCTATTATTTTTGAGTTGGGGCAGACATGCGGTATCCCCAACTATTACTTAGACTATAACTAGTATTCCTGCAAAGTATTATCTAAATCTATTCATTCGATTAAGAGATTTTTATATTTTTATACCTGTTACTCGAAGAGTAAAAAGGGTATACTAAAGTCGTGCAAATGTATGTAACATGCAGAAGGAATCATTTCCGACCATATAAAGTATATATATTCTTGATCAGCATCAACAGCAGAGTCGATTTAGCCTTGTCCGTCTGTCCGTCCGTCCGTCCGTCCGTCCGTCCGTCTGTATGAACACCTAGATCTCAGAGATGGTAAAAGATAGAGGTTTGACATGTATGGGACAAATGCTTCTTCTATCTGCACGCAGATCAAGTTTGTTTCAAATTTTGGCCACGCCCCCTCCCGCCCCCGCAATTTGGAAAAATGTTATATCTCCTACAGTTTTAAAGATAGAGGATTCGTTACCTTCTAGAGATAGTTGGTAATTAGATGAATGAATCGATTTGCTGAAAGAATGATAAAGATCGGATGAACGGTTCTCAAGTTATGAGCAAAAAAGTGAACCAACCCTCGCCCCAAAAAATGTCAACTTTTTGGTTGGGGCAGACATGCACAGCGGGGAGACCAACTATTTCATGAGACTATAACTAGTATTCCTGCAAAGTATATATCTAAATCTAATCCATATCGATTAAGAGATTTTTTATATTTTTACAAACTAATTACATATACCGATAGGTCGTGCCTGCGTGGCAGTATTACCATATCAATCGACGCTATTATTTTTGAGTTGGGGCAGACATGCACGGTATCCCCAACTATTACTTAGACTATAACTAGTATTCCTGCAAAGTATTATCTAAATTTATCCATACGATTAAGAGATTTTTATATTTTTACAAACTAATTACATATACCGATAGGTCGTGCATGCGTGGCAGTATTACCATATCAATCGACGCTATTATTTTTGACTTGGGGCAGACATGCACGGTACCCCCAACTATTACTTAGACTATAACTAGTATTCCTGCAAAGTATTATCTAAATCTATCCATTCGATTAAGAGATTTTTATATATTTACAAACTACTTACATATACCGATAGGTCGGGCCTGCGTGGCAGTATTGCCACATCAATCGACGCTATTATTTTTGAGTTGGGGCAGACATGCACGGTATCCCCAAATATTACTTTGACTATAACTAGTATTCCTGCAAAGTATTATCTAAATCTATCCATACGATTAAGAGATTTTTATATTTTTACAAACTAATTACATATACCGATAGGTCGTGCCTGCGTGGCAGTATTACCATATCAATCGACGCTATTATTTTTGAGTTGGGGCAGACATTCACGGTATCCCCAACTATTACTTAGACTATAACTAGTATTCCTGCAAAGTATTATCTAAATCTATCCATACGATTAAGAGATTTTTATATTTTTACAAACTAATTACATATACCGATAGGTCGTGCTTGCGTGGCAGTATTGCCACATCAATCGACGCTATTATTTTTGAGTTGGGGCAGACATGCACGGTATCCCCAACTATTACTTAGACTATAACTAGTATTCCTGCAAAGTATTATCTAAATCTATCCAAACGATTAAGAGATTTTTTATATTTTTACAAACTAATTACATATACCGATAGGACGTGCATGCGTGGCAGTATTGCCACATCAATCGACGCTATTATTTTGAGTTGGGGCAGACATGCACGGTATCCCCAACTATTACTTAGACTATAACTAGTATTCCTGCAAGTATTATCTAAATCTATCCATACGATTAAGAGATTTTTATATTTTACAAATAATTACATATACCGACGGCTACATAGACAGTTATGGTTTTATATTTTCTCCTACAACTATACCATTAACCTGACAACAGGGTCTCGGGTCACGAAAGCAGCTGATGGGACTCAGCTAGCAAAAGCAGTCGGCTGGGGGGGTTTTTTGCTGCCATCGCTTCCACCTGCTTGTCATACATAATAAATTAAAGTCCCATGCCTAAGAAAAACTCAAAACACAAATCACATACAAACTCAAAAGGATCATCACCGGTTGCATTCTCCAGCTGCTCTGATGGTCTAGCAGCCATGCATCTACACCCACCCTACCTATGAACAGGCTTGTTGCAAATTTAAAATTGCCCGTTCCCTGACGCAAAAGCCCTTCTACCCCTAACTCATCATACTTTCAGGAAAAATCAAAATATTTTTAGAAATCCATTATTTCATCAATATTTATTCTTAACAATCAAGCCAAAATTTTCAGACATTTCTAGCAACATATTTGCCATAGTAAAAAAAAAGAGTTTTAATCGATTTTACATAAACATAGTTCTATGGTTTACTTCAGTTAATCATTCTTCATAGTCTTTAGTGAATTTTTTTAATTGAACATATTAACGCACAATTTCTCTTTCTTTTCTTTAAGATGAAATCAGAATTTCAAAAAAAATAAAAACAATGCACTTAGTAAATTCAAAATGACTTAATGCAAATTAAACAGTTTTGCAGGGATTGGAAAACGCAAAGAGCTAGTGTAAAGTGATTTTTAATTGGTTCATATTCTTTTTCTAATCGCGTTTTCACAAAAGTTATTCACAGCTGAAATCCAGAAAATATGAAAATATATATGTAAAGTGGCATGCAAAATATGAAATTAATTATATAAACACATATGAAATTTCAAAGCAAAATGAATGTAGCACTGTATCATTTTAAAGCAAATGGGCTGGTTCTCTTGTTACTTTAAGTTACTTTTATTAAATTTTTCATTTGTTGTTTAAAACCAGCAGCAAATTAATTTTTTTTTATTTTATTTTTAACCAAAGGCTGTGAACAACTCAGTTGAAAGCATTTTGTATCTGAGGGATGGTTCAATATAATTTTTCTCTTTTACACGATCAGCTGAGTTGGTTCTAGCACAATTTAAAATTCACAATCAAAACAAAGAAGTGACCTACTTGTGCCTGGAGAGAACTAATACCGTTTCTTCCTCTCTTTTGCGTTGGGACCGCAGTAAGCTTTTGCACAGATACGGTGCTTAAGACTTACTATAATCCGCGCTCGAAAGCTTGGTTATGTTCTCCAGCCACAGTAGACACCTGTTATACACTCACCAGTAATCAACGAAGGCCTTCTTGATGTACAATGTTGTCGATAAGGTTGTTTTGTATTGTTGGTAAAAGATTTTTAGTTTGTATTTTAGTTGCTATGCACCACTTATTTGTTTGACTGTGTACTTGATATAAATTTTATTGCATTTGGTTGTTTTTCGGTTTTTAAATGTGGTGCTGTGTTGCAATCACTTGTATTCACTGTACTTCGTTTTCTATGTGCGTTTGTTTGTTTTGTTCGTATTTCAATTGCACATTACACTGGTCCATGCCATGGATAACCTTTGTGAGAGCGATGGGATTTTTTTTTTTTTTTTTTTTTCACTTATTACACTTTTCCTCTGCCAAGCTGATATTAACAAAATTAACAAAAAAATTAAAAATACTTTGCAGATCGCTATTTGGGGGTAATTTGGTGCCACCTAAGAGCTACGCGCACATTCTTTGACTGCTTTTTTACGTAGTTTCTTGGTGATGCTGCTACGTCTCTTGGATGTTAAGCTTTTCTCTCCTCCCGCTCTGGACAAAGGTTGATACAGCACAGCTGTAGAGAGCAAAAATTCCCTGGACTGGAATTAAATTTTAAGGGGAACCAAAAATCTGTAAGGCCATGGAAATTTGTTTTTGACTTTGGCGATCTGGATTACCTGTTCTTGCAAGGGACGTAGGCGAACGATTCACTAAGTCAGCTTTGCTGCAACCCACAGTCTGGATTACCACCCTCGTCTTCTCAAGACCAATTGGATTTTTCTTAGACGACTTTCTTAATGCCGGTTGGTTGGTGGAGCCGCGTCTAAGTCAAGATTTAGCTAGGACAGCTATTGCAACCTGTGGCTGCACACAGCAAGCTTGGGCTAGGTGGAAAATTAACATGTCACCATTTTAAGGCTAAAAAGTATTATTCCACAAAATTTCTCAAATAATTACCGTAGCAGGTCGCCAACTTCTCAATTCGAAATAAAATGCCAAACTTTTGGAAGAAAACTTTATGATGGCTGGATTTCATCCAGATTAAAAAAAATATAGGCAAAGGTGTTAACTTCCGATTTCTTCTCTGATTGAGATTTTCACGTCCGACTCTGACCAATGCTTAAACAGGAAAGAACGCTGGGTCCATAACCAAGCTGGCCGACACCTACGCTTGCGAAAATTTTTGACATTCCTTCTGTCAGTCTGCAGCGTTGCTTATCTATAGCGCCCTCTGCCCAGAGTTGACGTTCGATTAGGTGGGTGTCTCAACTAAACATCGCACAGACAATCGCGCGCTAATTCAAATCTGGATCTGCCTAGTCTAAATTTAATTTAATAAAGTATGTTTCCTGATTAAACTTAATTTGATTTTCTTTATTGTATTTTATCTATTTCGTTTACTCTATTTTTTTCCGTTATTTACTTCATTTTACTATAATTTGCCTTTTATTCTTATTTCTTAGCTTTATTAAAATCTAGATTACTTTCTTTCTACAATATAGTTTTATTTATAACCATTTTGCTCCCAATGTACACCACAAACCTGGATAAGCCGCTCGTCCTTGAATAGGGCGGATTAGCCTGAAAAAGTACTTTGTCACTGGCGAATATCTTTGGCATGGAACATACCAACTTTATTGCCCTGTAAGTCTTCCAAAATGTAGGTTGATTTTCTGAATTTTTTAATGAATGCCGGCCAAAGCTTTGCGGATATATTCTTCTCAAAATTGCTTTGAGCAAAGTTTCTGCGGAAAACTTCTTGACCCACTTTGTAATGAACTTCCTTTGCTCGCAGATTATATACGCGAGCAGCCTGATCATATGCTTGCGTTAAATTCTGTTTCACGTTTTCCCTTATTGCAGCCAATTGGTCTTCCCTGCTAAGCAACGATTTTGATTCGGCCAACATGCCCAATTGGTGTAAAATTTTATATTGCGAACCATGGGTTGCCATGTTAAACCCGTAAAGAGCAAAAAATGGAGAAATCTGGATACTTTGATGAATTGAGTTCCGTAGAGCACAACTAATGGCATGAATATTCGTATCCCACTCTCTCTGATCACCCTTAAGATATGAACGAATCGCACATATAATGGAACGATTTACTCGTTCCGAAGCATTGGCTTGGGGAGAGTAAAGTGCAGTAAGCATATGTTTTATGTCCAAATCTTTTAAGACCGTTTTAAATTGTGCAGAGACGAATTGAGAGCCATTGTCGCTTACAATAGTCTCTGGCACACCATACACATAGAAAATGTGTGATTTTAAAAAATCTACAATAACCTGCGAGGTGAACTTTTTTAATGGGCATAGCCAGTGGTACTTAGAGAAGTGATCCACAACAATAAGCAATCCGATGTGGCCTCGTTTGCTTCTCGGATATGGCCCAAGGATGTCTATATACAGCCGTTGAAAAGGTCTGCAAGACTCCGCCATTTTTCCCATTGTAGGACGCAACACAACGTTTGGAGCTTTGGTAGTTTTACAAATTTCGCAGTCTCTTATATATGCCTTAACTTGTCCCACCATTCCTGGCCAATAAAAATTTCGCCTTATGAGATCTAACGTTTTTCTCATGCCCCCATGGGCAGCTACAACTGAATCATGTGCTCTAACAATTACGTCTTTTGTGAGCCCTGTTGGAATCCACAATTTCCACGCTGAAGCACTTTCAGACTCACCCTCATTCTCATGCTCTGTGCGAATGTACACGAAATCATCCAGAACTTTAAGGTCCGGAAGTGTATCTTTTTCTGCCAACACGCGGGCTTTTAAGTCTATATATTCGGTTTCCTTAAAACACTCGGATTGCAAATCTATAATAGGGCCAACATTCTCAATACTAGCCATCTCACCTGTGTGTAATCTAGAAAGGGCATCAGGGACCACATGGTCGCGTCCTTTCCTATGGCTAATGGTAAAACGGTACCCTTGCAATTGCATTGCCCATCTCGCAAGCCGACCTTTTAAATTAGACTGCTTCATGAGCCAGACAAGACTTGCGTGGTCTGTGATCACCTCAAAATCTTGCAATTCAATGTAACATCGAAATTTCTCAATAGCCAACAACGCTGCCAGGCATTCCCTTTCGGTAACGCTGTAGTTTCGTTGCGCTGTGTTTAGCTTTTTGCTCATAAACGCTATTGGTTTTTCCCCACCATTTTCTGTTCGTTGCACTAACACTGCTCCCACTCCATAGTCGCTAGCGTCACAGTGCAGGTAAAATTTATCGGTAAATTTAGGGTTATGCAGTACCGGTGCCGTAGTTAAAGCCACTTTTAACTTCTCAAATGCAACCTGAGCTGCTTCCGTCCATACGAATTTCTTTTTTGTGGAAATCAATTCTGTAAGGGCATAGGTCAAATCAGCAAAATTTGGTATGAAGCGGCGATACCAACCCGCTAAGCCTAAGAACCCTCTCATCTGCCTTAATGTTTTAGGTACTGGCCATGCCAATATTGACTCTATTTTCTCAGGATCTGTTGCTATACCACCGTTGCCAATGACATAGCCCAGATATTTGACTTGCGTCACACAAAATCTACTTTTAGCCAAATTAAGTGTTAAATTGGCTCTTCTGAATTGTTCGGCCATACGAGTCAGCACATGCACATGTTCCTCAAACGTATCTGAGACCACGACAAGATCATCCAGATAGCCAAAAACACAATGCTTAAGGTCAGCAGGAATAAGGTCATCCATGAGGCGACACATAGTTTGGGGTGCATTGCACAACCCAAATGGCATGACCTTAAACTGATAAAGCGGTCTTCCCGGAATCGTGAAAGCCGTTATCGGTCTGGACTCTTTTGTCAATGCTATCTGCCAGTAAGCATCCTTGAGGTCGATTTTCGTGATCAAGTTGGCCTTGGGAAGTCTAGCGAAGATGCCCTCAATACTTGGCTGCGGATACGCGTCCTTTTTTGTTTTCTCATTAATTATTCTAGCATCTAAGCATAGACGAACCTTGCCTGGTTTAATGACCATACGCATGGGTGAGCTCCAAGCACTAGTTGACGGTTCAATTACCCCTAGCTCTAGCATGCGGTCAATTTCTTTATATAACAGCTTTTCCACCGCAGGCGATACAGGATAATATCGCTGCTTCACTGCTTTTGCGGAGCCAATGTCTATCTCATGTTGAATAAGAGCGGTTCGGCCTAGTCCTTGCTTGGCAAAATTTGGGTACAGGGCAATAACCTGATCTAGCTTATATTGTTGCTCCTGCGTTAGAGGATATTTTCCCGACTCATCCATACCAGAGTCTATAGTAACTTCGTTTACCTGAAGGCTAGCAATTAGACCTGGAGCTAAATTAAAAGTCCGCCAAAAGTCTAATCCTAAAATTAATCGCTTAGCGATCGAAGGAATAACATATAACAGGACTTTTTGACTAGTACTATTATATGTTACATCTACCTGTAAACATCCTAAAACCGCATGGCCTTTTCCATCTGCCGTTTTGACCTGCGAGTTGAGTCTTTTAAATTCTGGTCGACTTGACCAATCTTTAAGTGCGAGATCAGCTCCAATGCAGCTGATGTTGGCCCCAGTATCTAAAAGCCCTAGCTCTTCGAACTGCAAAAAGGACACAGGTGCATACAACCGACCATCAGTTTTGTCGTTTATGACCGATGCCACCAGCAGTTGCTTGTTTTCGCCTACCTTTTTCCAATATTCTCGAGCTCGTAGCTTCGATTTCTTAACTTTATCTGACTTAGTATTTTTAAAAATCCTATCTCGTGCTGCTAAATAGTTCTTTAATCGCTCGTGATATGGTTTTCTAACCCACGATCTTTCTGGGTTAGGTTCTTTGTTTTCATTTTCCGCTTCTTGGTTTTCTTTTTCAGGGATCAATAGGTTCACAGTCGGGTTTGTATTTGTCGTAGTTGAGTGTAAAGTGGTTGTGGCTGGGCCAACTAGCGATGCTCCCAAAGGCATCTTAGAGCCAGCTGGTGTACCCACTGGTTGGAGCAACTTTACTTTTGGGCCATTCGAGTTGAGTGCTCGAATGGGCCCTTCCGTAAGTTTTCCGCCTTTCTGCTGGCACAAGTAGGGCACTGGGGCTTGTACATATTCTTTGTGCCACAGCCATAGCAGAATATGGTTCTGGGCTGCACACACATATCCCAGCAGTGTCCGTCTTGGTCGCAATTCCAACACGTTACAGTTCGTTTTGGCATTTGAACTGCTTCTACCTCAGGTTCCACGCTTTCAGGATCCTCACTATTCGAGGATTCCTCGAAAGCAGCCACTGTTTTCCGTGGAGGACGATCCCCCACATATCTTTTGCTCATGCGCATGCCCGCCTGTTCTGCTAGTAAATTTTCGCGCATGCGACACAATTTGCGCAATTGACCTACCGAGGTTATCTCTTCATAAAGGAGGGTATGACGAACTTCCATCCTTAGGTTTCTAACGAGAAGTTTGACCAGTCTGCTCTCTGGTAAGGGTATTGTGAGACGTGACGCGATGGACATAACTTCCTCAAAATAGTCGTCAAATGTCTCCCCACTTTCTTGTTTTCGACCTCTTATTTCCTCCTCAATGTCATCATCTGTCCGAAAATCGCCATATTGACGTTTCAAGGCAATGCAAAAGTCATCCCAGTCTATCACGGAAACACCTTTGCGATATTGCCAATACCACTCACGGGCTTTTCCTATTAACAGGATGTGTAAGTTTTTACATACTGGCTCATAGTCATTGCCAAGGCAATCTTGGGTAAAAGAGCGTACTCGATATAAAAATTCTTCAAGCTGTATGCCCCTGACTGATCCATCAAACTTAAGATTCCAATTTTGAATCATATTCGTGACCTTTTCAGGACTTATCGAACACCTAGGTTGAGTTGCCTCTTGTCTTGCTGATTGCTGTCTTGCAGTTTCCTGTCTTGCAGCTTCTACCCGTGCTGAGCGTTCGTTAGTGTTGGCTCTTGATACAAATAAAGCCTCTAATTTCTGTTCAATTATTGTTTCTAATCGTCTTGTAAGAAAATCATAGTCGATCTCGCTGGACACGTTTGATCCACAGTGCGAATGGTTATTTTGATCTTTTTGGAATACCCGATTTGGATTCCCTAGTGGTAAGTCCGATGCTTCATTCACAATGTCGTTCTTCCCTGTCTCTATCAGTTTACGCCTTTGATTAGGTGGCATATTCTTTTGGACTTTGGTTTGATCTCGCGATTTTCCTCTAGTATTATGAACTTTCGGTGTAGCTCCTTGATTATTCCCTTTTTTATTATTAGCCAAAACCGAACCCACTTGTGCTGTCCTACACTCCCGTGGATGCACAAGCTTTTTGCACACTTGGCACTGATGCTGAGCCGTAACGTATTGGGTTATGCAATTTGTATGAAAAAGGTGATCACAAGGAGTGATCGTGCATTCTTCCTCTTTTGTTATTGGCTTTGAACAGATGCTACACTCATAATCAGCTTGGAGGGTGACCGCTGCTGATTCATTGCCTCCAGCCTCACTTCCTGCCTTCGAAGATGCCCCTGTGGGACTCCTTGGCAGATAAGCCATTTTAATATTTGTTTCTTTTAAAGATTTTAATAATATTATTTTGCGAGTTATATATTGATAAACAAGATTCTATAACTCAATAAGACCGCAAGTTAAATTATCTCAAAAGTAATTGTTCATAAATTATTTTCCTGTTAGTAGTAATGAGAAGGGGAGACGAACTTTAATACAACTTTAGATACCCTTTGAAATTTATTTGATTTAGTTTTGTTTTTTTTTTTTTTGTTCACAACACAAAAGAATTACTAGTTAGTGTATGGCTCTCATATATCTATTGATTCAAAACTAATCACAATGTGTACAGTATTTTGCTATTCGCTAAACTAAACTGTATTCAACAATGTACTTGTTTCTTCTTCCACAGTTACTGATTACCCGACAATTCACTACCCCACTAATTTAGTCATTTCAAGATTGTTTCATACTAAACACTCGATATGTATTTTATTTTTCACGAAACTCGTGTTTTATCACCTAAATTAGTCAAGGTAGTATCCTAGTCACATTAAAATACGATTCACTGAGCGAAATACGCCATTATCCTTCGAAAGTAAAAACTGCTTTGGTTTACTTGAAGTTCGATGTGTCGGTCAATGCCAATACTCGAATTCTATTCATATCCCGAGGCAGATTTGGTCATCTCGGGTTTTATTTGCATATTAACACTACTAGAAAGACATCCTTATCAATGCTGCCAACAGCAGTTTCGACAAGATTGCCACTAAGAAAATGATTAAAGTATTTGAATTTTTCCTTGCTGTTCTCTTTTCGCCAATGGTAAAATTGTCGATCTGGGCCAACAAATTTACTTCATTTTTGAGCTAAGCTTCGCTATGTTCATTTCAAAATCAAACACCTCATTTTTAACACAGAAAAAAAAAGAAAAAGACAGAAAACACAGAACTTTTAGAGAAGGATAGAGCTTCTAAAACAACCCAAAAGGATTGCCTCAATCGCCCCACGTTGGGCGCCAATTATGTAACGGCTACATAGATAGTTATGGTTTTATCTTTTCTCCTACAACTATACCATTAACCTGACAACAGGGTCTCGGGTCACGAAAGCAGCTGATGGGACTCAGCTAGCAAAAGCAGTCGGCTGGGGGGTTTTTTGCTGCCATCGCTTCCACCTGCTTGTCCTACATAATAAATTAAAGTCCCATGCCTAAGAAAAACTCAAAACACAAATCACATAAAAACTCAAGAGGATCATCACCGGTTGCATTCTCCAGCTGCTCTGATGGTCTAGCAGCCATGCATCTACACCCACCCTACCTATGAACAGGCTTGTTGCAAATTTAAAATTGCCCGTTCCCTGTCGCAAAAGCCCTTCTACCCCTAACTCATCATACTTTCAGGAAAAATCAAAATATTTTTAGAAATCCATTATTTCATCAATATTTATTCTTAACAATCAAGCCAAAATTTTCAGACATTTCTAGCAACATATTTGCCATAGTAAAAAAAAAAGTTTTAATCGATTTTACATAAACATAGTTCTATGGTTTACTTCAGTTAATCATTCTTCATAGTCTCTAGTGAATTTTTAATTGAACATATTAACGCACAATTTCTCTTTCTTTTCTTTAAGATGAAATCAGAATTTGAAAAAAAAAATAAAAACAATGCACTTAGTAAATTCAAAATGACTTAATGCAAATTAAACAGTTTTGCAGGGATTGGAAAACGCAAAGAGCTAGTGTAAAGTGATTTTTAATTGGTTCATATTCTTTTTCTAATCGCGTTTTCACAAAAGTTATTCACAGCTGAAATCCAGAAAATATGAAAATATATATTTAAAGTGGCATGCAAAATATGAAATTAATTATATAAACACATATGAAATTTCAAAGCAAAATGAATGTAGCACTGTATCATTTTAAAGCAAATGGGCTGGTTCTCTTGTTACTTTAATTTACTTTTATTAAGTTTTTCATTTCTTGTTTAAAACCAGCAGCAAATTAATTAATTTTTTTTTGTTATTTTTAACCAAAGGCTGTGAACAACTCAGTTGAAAGCATTTTGTATCTGAGGGATGGTTCAATATAATTTTTCTCTTTTACACGATCAGCTGAGTTGGTTCTAGCACAATTTAAAATTCACAATCAAAACAAAGAAGTGACCTACTTGTGCCTGGAGAGAACTAATACCGTTTCTTCCTCTCTTTTGCGTTGGGACCGCAGTAAGCTTTTGCACAGATACGGTGCTTAAGACTTACTATAATCCGCGCTCGAAAGCTTGGTTATGTTCTCCAGCCACAGTAGACACCTGTTATACACTCACCAGTAATCAACGAAGGCCTTCTTGATGTACAATGTTGTCGATAAGGTTGTTTTGTATTGTTGGTAAAAGATTTTTAGTTTGTATTTTAGTTGCTATGCACCACTTATTTGTTTGACTGTGTACTTGATATAAATTTTATTGCATTTGGTTGTTTTTCGGTTTTTAAATGTGGTGCTGTGTTGCAATCACTTGTATTCACTGTACTTCGTTTTCTATATGCGTTTGTTTGTTTTGTTCGTATTTCAATTGCACATTACACTGGTCCATGCCATGGATAACCTTTGTGAGAGCGATGGGATTTTTTTTTTCTCCTTTTTTCACTTATTACACTTTTCCTCTGCCAAGCTGATATTAACAAAATTAACAAAAAAATTAAAAATACTTTGCAGATCGCTATTTGGGGGTAATTTGGTGCCACCTAAGAGCTACGCGCACATTCTTTGACTGCTTTTTTACGTAGTTTCTTGGTGATGCTGCTACGTCTCTTGGATGTTAAGCTTTTCTCTCCTCCCGCTCTGGACAAAGGTTGATACAGCACAGCTGTAGAGAGCAAAAATTCCCTGGACTGGAATTAAATTTTAAGGGGAACCAAAAATCTGTAAGGCCATGGAAATTTGTTTTTGACTTTGGCGATCTGGATTACCTGTTCTTGCAAGGGACGTAGGCGAACGATTCACTAAGTCAGCTTTGCTGCAACCCACAGTCTGGATTACCACCCTCGTCTTCTCAAGACCAATTGGATTTTTCTTAGACGACTTTCTTAATGCCGGTTGGTTGGTGGAGCCGCGTCTAAGTCAAGATTTAGCTAGGACAGCTATTGCAATCTGTGGCTGCACACAGCAAGCTTGGGCTAGGTGGAAAATTAACATGTCACCATTTTAAGGCTAAAAAGTATAATTCCACCAAATTTCTCAAATAATTACCGTAGCAGGTCGCCAACTTCTCAATTCGAAATAAAATGCCAAACTTTTGGAAGAAAACTTTATGATGGCTGGATTTCATCCAGATTAAAAAATATAGGCAAAGGTGTTAACTTCCGATTTCTTCTCTGATTGAGATTTTCACGTCCGACTCTGACCAATGCTTAAACAGGAAAGAACGCTGGGTCCATAACCAAGCTGGCCGACACCTACGCTTGCGAAAATTTTTTTGACATTCCTTCTGTCAGTCTGCAGCGTTGCTTATCTATAGCGCCCTCTGCCCAGAGTTGACGTTCGATTAGGTGGGTGTCTCAACTAAACATCGCACAGACAATCGCGCGCTAATTCAAATCTGGATCTGCCTAGTCTAAATTTAATTTAATAAAGTATGTTTCCTGATTAAACTTAATTTGATTTTCTTTATTGTATTTTATCTATTTCGTTTACTCTATTTTTTCCGTTATTTACTTTATTCTTTAATTCTTATTTCTTAGCTTTATTAAAATCTAGATTACTTTCTTTCTACATAAGTTTTACTTATAACCATTTTGCCTCCAATGTACCCACAGGGCGAGTTCGTATTTGAACTTAGTGAATTCAGATCTGCACAAAAGATTATGGATCTTACTTCTCGATGCTACAATCCCTGAAGGTGGCTATCTCAGAAAAACTGGTTCCGAGCGGTTTTTTTCCTTTAAGGAAAATTCCCAATGTTTGGCAGGGACAAAAATCTGCGATTCCTGTAGAAAAACAATATCGAAAATGGCGCCGACCGATCTTCAGCCGTTCTTTCCAAATGAATTGACAAATACTGCTGATTCACATAACATTGATACTGCATCGTGCTCCAGTGACACCGAATGTGAATCATCCGAAGAGGCGAAAAACCGACAATGACTTTTATGCTGAAGCAGGTCGTCAAATGCTATCTCAACTAAAGGAGAAGTTCCATTCACCAGACGTGACAAAATCAGAGCAAATTCGCATTTAACCATTGTTCCTAAAAGTTGGAGTGTAACCGCCACAGCTGAATTTTTTGGTACATCTCGCCGAAAATCACAGCGTGCCAAGAATTTGGTTTCTGAAAGAGGAATATTGACATCGCCTAATCCGAAGCACGGCAAAAAATTGGAACAAAATTTGTCTAACCTCATATCAGAGTTTTATGAGAATGATGCAAACAGCAGAGAGCTGGGAAAAAGGATTACGTGTCGGTGAAACAACCAGATGGTTCGCGAAAACAAATTCAAAAAAGGTTTGTCTACTGCAATTTAAAAGAACTTTATCAGTCGGTTGAAACAAAGCATCCTGATTTCAAGGTCAGTTTTTCATCATTCGCAAAATTACGGCCAATGCATTGCATTCTCGCTGGAGCGAGTGGAACTCCCACAGTATATGTTTGCGTTCACCATAAAAATGTGAGACTGATGATAGAGTCAGTTGACTTCAAAAAACTGACAATTAAGAGTAATCATCATTTATAAAAAGCAAAGGATTTTATAAACTTGACAATTTGCGTTAATCCTCGCCCCACATGTTATCTTAATGAATGTCAGAAATTTTTGATGAAAACGAAGTTGATCAAATTGAATTCTATAACTGGACGGAAACTGACAGAGCGAAAATGAAATTCAATGTGATATCGACCGAAGAATTTATTGATGAGCTAACAGAAAGAATCATTAAACTCAAAACCCATTCTTTTATAGCCCAAAATCAGTCAGACTTTATGGAAAATTGCAAAAAAAATCTCAATGAAGGCGAGTTTATAGCAGAGCTCCCAAAAAATGCTCCCTTTTCACAGGCTGTCAGATAGAATACAGTCACTCTCAGACACTATGAAAAAGTGTAACGAAATGACATCTCACCTCTGACTATTCACAAAGTGCTCTTTGCTCAATCAATGAGAGATTTTTCTAGCTTGCTTTGCTCATGTGTTTCCTTGAGACACTTTGCTGGGCAGAATTTTTGAAAGTGTCTTCTAAGCATGTGTGTGTGCCTCAATTAAATATATGTGTGTATGCATGTATGTGTGCTTTTGTAGAAGGCAAAACAATACATCGACACTGTTGATTGTTGTTGATTAGCCTATAATGGCATCAAGAATTATAAATTTTCCTGAGCCTTAAACTTTTCCAAAATAAAAAAGATGTACTTAAATGTGATCAGAAAACTCGACCACAACTGTATGTATGCCTTTGAAAAGGGCAAGTAAGCGCGGAACGTATAGTTCCGGAAGCGTATATTTTTTTTAATAAAGTGCTTATTTTTTTAATTTTACAATACCTCAAATTACTCGCTTTGCAGCGAATGTGGTATAATATTATCTGGCCCCCATGTTAAAAATTTTAAGGCGGTATTAACGGCTAAACATCGGGAAGTTTTCGAATCATTTAATAAGGTCAAAGAGTACACCGGTACGCAAAAAAGGCAAGGAAAATGAAAATTGCCATCGAGGCAAATAAACAAACAATAATTGCGTCTCACGTGAAAATTGTTTCTACTGTCGGCAGGCCATTTTTACTATAAGCCTGCAAAGGGTTTCGCGAAATTGTCAACAAAATATATACATAATGCCCTGCAAATGGCTCCAATAGCCTCGAGAAATATAGATCATGTCCATGTGAAAGGGCTGTCCATAAAAGACGATATAAAGGTTATGGTTAAATGCAAGCTCATATCACTTAAAATGGTTTTGGCGACCAGACTGGAGAAATCAGTCCAAGGAACTAATTTGCAAATAATTAAATATACGTTGTTAAAGACTAAGATTATCGTGAAAACGCTTGGGATGATTCAGCTACTTAATGCTAAAAAATAAGTATTTAAATTATAATACATCGAATATTGTATATTTTCTTTTTTTGATCATATGATTTTTGTTTACCCTGAAATTTGTTTGGCGGGCAACTTTTCGTGTGTTCATTTGGGGTTTGTAGATTTTAGTGGCATGTAATTTCTTTGATATGGCATTGAAATATTCATTTAATTTAAAGAAATCTTACAGGAACATATTAAATGCATACAAATGGGCTAATTCGAATTATTTAAACCAAGGGCAAAAATTTCAAATTGTTGCTGGGTACAAACATCAATGGAATAAAAAAAAACACATATTGAAGCTTCAAAATATATTTGCAATGTGGGTTTACGGTGGTTTTGTTTGTTCTTGGCAGAGACTTGCCTACTCCAGCTCTTGCTTGCATTTATTCTTCTTTGGTCAAAAAAGGTCTAATCAGTTTTTTTTAGTATTTAGCGCTTAGCTAAACTTAAAATTTGTTCCATTTTTTTAAATATAAGAAAAATTTTATATTGTAAAATATTTAATATATATTAAACGTTTTAACTAAACATTGATAAATTGTGTGTAACGTCCGCAACGGAAAATAGGGTTTCTTAAATTTAACAGAATAAATTTTAACATTCGGTTTTCCAAACTAGCTTTATAAACAGAGGTTCTTATGCACTTTAATCTGATAAAAAAAATACCTTGATTACAACTTTTTTTTTATATTAATGGCAAAAGTGTGTAACGTCGGCGTTAGTTAAGAGTTAACTGTTTTAAAATATTTTGTAACAATTCGCAGTCGCTTGATAACTGTTTTTTTTCGAAGAATATTTTAGCCATCAAATCAACATATACTGCATCCAAAATGTTACAAAATAAAGCGAAAAATATCAAAATATATATTTTGTTTTCTATTTTTTTTATATAATAAAAATTTAAATTAATTAAATTCCAATATTTTTATAATTTAATTTGATGAAGTTAATAAGACAATAGTCTTTGCCTAACTTCTGCAGTGGTAATTAATTGCTTAATTCTATAGTTTCGGCCGAGGAACATTTAATAAAAATCCAGTCAATGTTTTGCAACAATTTGACGAGAGGACATTTTGTGTTGCTGGCTCTCTCTCTCAATGAGAGTCAGCAACACAAAATATGACACCGCCTCTTATGGCCGCTTTAGGCCTCTAAATATTCGAAATTAGTTCGAAAAATTCACTTTCTCATTAAAAAAATGCCCACGCAGCAGAGTGTGCTTCTAATGTTACTTCTTTTATGCAAAATTTACATTGCTTTATCTATTTCTAAACTTGGAAACATTTTTCGTTTTTCGTTCGAAAATTCAAATCGCGCGCCCATCACACACCCCAATCAGCTGTTCACTTTTTGAGAGAAAAAATGGCGACGCAGCAGAGTGTGCTTCTATGTTAGATTTTCTTTGCTGACACCCAAACGAAATTGTCCCCATCAAACTGTTATAGTCAGACAGCTCAGTGTGTTTCTCTCATCGATTACTATGAAACAGAAAACACTAGAAAATCAAAATCTAGTGTTCAGTTGAGAGAGTGAGCAACTCTGTTCAAGTTTTTCCTGTCATTTCGGTGAGCAGACAGCATAGAAAAATTTGGTTGACCATATTTTGCGAGCTCTGGTTTATAGTAATGCGACTTTGCTGAGAATTATGCGTTTGTCGCCCAAAACGCAATACAGTCTTTCCACTGGAACAACGACCAATGAACTCTGCTTACTGTGGTGTACTACTACAGGAAACAAACAGAGTGACGTCATGGGTCCATTGTAATATTATCGGATAATTTGCAGCACAATACAACTGCATTTTATTGTTTCCAAAGGAAAATTGTGCAGTTCATAAAAGAAAAGTTCGCTCCCAGCAAAATAATTTATTTCAGCGACGGGGCCGAATTTGGAATTCCCGAGGAGTGGCACTTTTTTGGAACGGCGCATGGAAAGGGCGCTTGTGACGGCATTGGAGGAACATTAAAAAGACATGCAGCACGGGCTAGTCTTAAAGCCGTAAACACAGCTGACCAAATTTTGTGTCCAGAGGCGCTATTTGATTGGGCCAAAAAGAATATGGAGAAAACTGAGGTATTTTTTGGCTCTAAAGCCCCATACGGACATCAGAAGTTGCGAGAAGTTTCATACAAAAATTGAGGGAAGAAGAAGCAGAAGTTACAACTTCGCCTCTTGAACTTTTTGCATGTACGGAAGTGCGAAGTTGAATGTTACATTTAACAGACAATGTTGCACATTTGTGGAGACTATGTAAATTGGCTGTGGGCCTTATTATGCTTGAGCAACAGACGCAGCATTGAGAATGCACCATCTAACTTCACTCTGCTTCTACCTGCACCGACCAGCTGAAGTGCTTTCAGCTAAAGTAATTTGAAAAAATACATATAAAAAACATGGCAGAAAAACAAGAGCGAAATAGTTGTTTTGAATTGTTTTTTCATGACGAAAAATGTCTTTAATTTTGGCGGTGAAAAAGCGGAATGTCATTTGTGATCTTTTCCACCCCAAGCATTCGGACTTAAATTTTGTGAACAGGCTTGAGGAGAAGTGGCCGAGCATCTACAAAAAATCAACTTGGCTGTTGACGCAGATGGCGTGTTAAATTTAAGTAGTTTTAATTATTTGCAAATTTATTGAAGTCTAGTGTAAGTTAGTTTAGGGCGGAGCGGGAGCGCAATAAAACTCTCTTTTCGTCGCTCTGAGCGAATTCGCCCCGTTTCGCCACCCTAGCTTAAGAGAAATTGTTGAAGTTTATTAAATTAGTTGTCGTTAACCACTGAAACTGAGCGCAGCTATTTATCGTTTTCGAAAGTGCCAAATTAAACATTATTAATTTTTATTCCAACGTTTTTCGAATCTTTTTTTTTTGTCTATAAAAACTCTTATAGAAATTCATGGCGCCCGAGCAGGGACTTGTTTAAAATAAAAATTTAATAAATAAGTTAACAAACACAAGGAGTGACAGTGACATTTTGAAAATCAAGTGAAAGTGGAACAAGTTAAAATTTTAACAAGTCGAATAGTGACACATTTTACAAGCAAATTAAAAGTGCAACAGACGTTTTAACAAAACTACATACATACACACCTAACTGGCCCGCGGCGGTAACAACAATTAAAACAAACAAACCAACATAATTCGCGCCGGCCGTGTAATATGCCAAAGCACAACCAAAAGCCCTGTGATTGCTTGGACTGCAAAAGGAAAGTGGCTGCTGGACTTAAGAGCCCAAACTACATCCCAGAGGTATTGTGCTAAAAATTGAAAGGTCAAAATTGAATAAACTAATTTCCTTTTTAATTCGGTGCTGCATTTAAGCACGTCCCTTTCAATTCTTGGCACATGAGTACAAATAGTAGAGCTTGATAAAATTATTAACAAGTTGCATGATTATTATTAACAATTTAATCATCTTGGATGCAAAACTGTTAAATTGGTTAACTGTTCTGTCGCCCCTTCACCCCTCTCGCACACCCACACAAACACTTGAACCGTTCTTTCTGCACAGCCACAGCGCACACATACATACATACGTGTTAGCAACTGCAATCGGTGTCTCTTTTCGTTTTCGTTTTCGCCCAACGGCATCATTGCTGTTGCTAACGCTTAGAAATTGGCGCGCGCCTGTGCAGCTGTTTACAAGTAAAGCGCGCTCCCCTACAATTGGTTAGGCATATTAAATTTTGAAAAAGTTTGCCACCAATTTTTGTCGTCTAAATTATTTTCGATAATTAGTTCAGTGGGGATCATAAGTAGTGTACCAACTCCCCTACACCTATTATTTGAGCATATTAGTTTTCAAAGAAGGAATAATAGTTGTATGTAAAGATGTCACCTGATCCAGAAGATCAGAAAAATCCCGGCCAACTCTTGAGGAGTTAAAAATAAAAATCAAAGGTCCAACTAAAAATATTTTTAGGATCAAGAAACAGTTGGATTCAGGAAGCTTAGGACGTAAATTAGAGGAATTGGAGTGCAGATTAGAAGTCCTAAATAAATATATTGAAAAAGCAAGTCAATTACAGGCAAAAATTGACGAGCTTGATGATGAAGATGAGGATGGTGCAGAATTAGAAGAATTGTATATTTTGACAAAGGCCGGTCTACTATCCCTAATTACTGCAGTCAAAACGGAAAGTGCTGATAAAAAGAAAGAAGAAACTGCTACCGCTACCGTACAAACACGATCTCGTCTCCCGAATTTGTCGTTACCGAAGTTTAGTGGAAAATATTCGGAATATAAAAATTTTATTAGCCTTTTTGAAACTTAAGTTCATAAAGATGACTCAATTCCACCGATAGAGAAATTTAATCATTTAATTTCTTGTCTGTCAGGTAAAGCGCTCGGAACTGTTAGAGCATTTCAAGTCAACGCGAGCAATTACGAGAAAGCATTAGCAAGCTTAAAATATGTATATGACAACGACTGCCTTATATTTAAGGACCACATTTCAGCGTTGTTCGGTCTTCCCAAAGTTGTCTCGCCCACAGCATCGGCCTTGCGAAGCCTTATCGACACAGTTTCGGCTGTGTATGGGTCATTGCTGACGATTGGCGATGACACAAAGATCGCAAATGCTATGCTAATTCATCTAGTTATGAACAAAGTCGATCCAGTGACCAAACGAAAATGGGAGGATCAACTTGATTTTGATAAGCTTCCGCTATGGGTAGATTGCGAGAAGGTGTTAAATCGCAGATACCAGCATATGTCAGCTGAAGAGTCTACCAAACCAACTTCAGAAGCGAAGCCAATTCAAAGCAAGCATAACCGTACCTCATTTTCGTGTTCTGCGACTCAACTCCCATCAAAAAATGCCAAAAAATGTGTGTATTGCAATTCAGAAGGGCACTCGATTGGGAATTGCTCTTCGTTCTCTTCTTTATCAGTCGCACAAAGGTTTGAGTTCGCAAAGTCAGCTCCCTTATGTATAAACTGTCTACAAAGGGGTCATACTGTTGCAAGGTGCAAGACAGCAAAGTGTCGAGTTTGTAGCCGTTCACATCATACGCTCCTCCACAGATATACAGCTGTTAGCAACAGTTTAGCGTTACCACCACCATCCAATGACCAAACTTCCAATACAGATCACTCTTCCACATCACATGCTATGCATGCGACGGCATTAGAGAAGGTGATTTTGGCTACGTCAATCGTTAATGTTCGAACTAAAAGCGGCGAACTAATATTGGCTCGAGCTCTGCTCGACTCTGGTTCGCAAACCAACTTCGTGACAGAAGAGCTTCCACAACGATTGCAGATACGTAGGGAAGATTCATGTATCAGCTTGCTAGGAATTGGCGAAGCCAATTCTCAAGTCAAGAAAAAGATACATACTGTGGTGAAGTCGCGAGTTAATTGCAGTGAGTTTTCAGCCGATTTTTGGATACTGAAATCGATTTCGAGCTATCAGCCTGACCACACAGTAAACGTGAGCGGCTGGAATATTCCTGAAAACCTACAATTGGCGGATCCCTACTTTTATAAGCCACAAAAAATAGACATGTTGATAGGAGCTGAAACATTTTTTGAACTTTTAGCTATCGGTCAGATTAAACAAGGTCCAAATTGTCCGATCTTACAAAAAACCCTTCTTGGTTGGATTGTGTCTAGACGATATACATTGAACTCGTCTAACGGCCAAGAGAAAGTGGTAAATCTAAGTTGTCAAGAGGATTCGATGGGTTCTATAGAACATTGCAAAAATTTTGGTCACTGGAAAGCCTCCCATCTTCAAACAAGGTTATGTCTCCAGAACAACAGTTGTGTGAGAAACATTTCACAAATAATGTGGAAGTTTTACCATCAGGTCGCTTCCAAGTAAGACTGCCGTTTAAGTCTGATCCTAAGCTATTGGGCAACTCATTTGAAGTTGCAAAACGGCGGTTTTTGTCGCTCGAAAGAAGATTGTCCCGAGACGATCATGTAAGGGCAATGTACATAAATTTCATGGAAGAGTACCTTTCATTGGGACATATGACAGAAATTGAGAACAAAATTCCTAACATTCCTCACTATTTCATTCCGCATCAGTGCGTCTTGAGACCAGAAAGTACGTCCACACAGCTGCGCGTTGTCTTTGACGCGTAGTGCAAGACGTCTACTCATGTGTCGTTGAATGACATCCTGATGGTCGGTCCTACGATCCAGGAGGAGCTATAGTCGACTCTACTCCGCTTCAGACTAAATAAATATGTGCTAACTGCGGATATTAAAAAGATGTATCGCCAAGTAATGGTTAATGAAGCGGATAGACTGTTTTAGCTCATAGTATGGAGGAGAGATCCATCTGAGTCTTTGGGAATTTTTGCATTGAACACTGTGACTTATGGCACTGGGCCAGCCCCTTTTCTTGCCATCCGGTGTTTAAAGAGGTTGAGTGAAAGTGCCCAAGTCTCCCACCCAAAAGCAGCAAACGTTATTCGGACCGATTTTTATGTCGATGATATGTTGACTGGTGCTGGTTGTGTCGAAGAACTAAAGACGATTGAGTCTGAAGTATCTCAGGTGTTGCAAGAGGCAGGGTTCGAACTAGCAAAATGGTTTTCGAACTGCCCTGAGATTTCCGCATCCGAGAGCACAGTCAAACCAATAACCAGTCAAAACAAAAGCGTTAGGGATTCTTTGGCTACCTCATGAAGATGTCTTCAAATTTAAGCTGGACGAATCTTGCATGAGTGTACGAGCGACAAAACGGAACATTTTGTCGGTGACGTCAAAACTTTTCGATCCCCTCGGATTGCTTAGTCCCCTTATTATACAAGGAAAGATCTTACTGCAAGAACTTTGGTTATTGAAACTGGACTGGGATGAATCGATTCCAATGAAATTGGAAACTGAGTGGGAAGCTCTTAAACAAACTTTGTCGGATATACAAAAGGTGGCCATTCCACGATTTGTACATATGGAGCCGACGTCACCGATTCAAATTCATGCCTTCGCCGATGCTTCTATGAGAGCATATGGTGCGTGTATCTACGTTCGTTGTTTGACTGCAGAAGGTTTTAAAGTGTCATTGTTGATCTCTAAATCTAAAGTAGCGCCGCTCAAGACCAAAACCCTTCCAAGGCTTGAGTTATGTGCCGCTCACCTTTTAGCAGAACTCTGTCATCTAGTCAAGCCTTGGATTAAGGCTCCGATCGAACGCATTGTGCTATGGTCAGACTCAGAAATAACACTTCATTGGATTCGGTCACATCCCTCTTCGTTGTCTACCTTTGTTTCGAATAGAGTGGCTGAGATTCAAGAGTGGACAGAGAACGCAACGTGGCGGCATGTACCAACAAAGCAGAACCCAGCAGATATTGTATCTAGAGGTTGTGACGTTAATGAGTTTATGGAGTCAATTTGGTTGACTGGTCCATCTTTTTTATTAGACCCGGAAGAAGATTGGCCTAAAAACCCTCATTTTTCGTTGTCAAAAGAGATCCTTGAGATGGAAGTTCGGAAATCAGCTGTCGGGCTGACAGTTGCCAAGAAAAATTCAGAGTTGTTGGACATCATCGAGGGATACTCGTCACACCTTAAACTGCTGAGAGTGTTCGCTTATATGTTCCGCTTTATCCGAAAATGTAAAGACAAAACAATCCAATTTGAAATTATTCCTTCAGCACTTGAACTAAAAGAAGCATTTGAGAAAATAGTCGAAATTGTTCAAAAACATGAATTCGAAGACGACATAGAAAGGGTTAGAAAGAGCGCGCGTGTAGTCTTCAGCGATTAAATCCCTTCATCCATGAGTGTCGGGGAACTTGGTGTGCCTTTTCGTTGTTGCGAGTTGGGGGGCGGCTAGTAAATGCTCCTATTTCGTACGATGCCAAGTTTCCGATTTTGTTGACGAAGCGCTCGCAGTTTGTGCAGAGCTACGTCCGTTATCTTCACCAGAACAACTTCCACTCAGGCCCTAGAGCACTCGTAAGCCAACTCAGAGAGCGACTGTGGCTAGTTAACGCTCAAGAGGTCTGTCGTCAGACAGTGCGATCATGCATCCGTTGCTTCAAGTGCAAACCTCAACTGCTGACGCAAATTATGGGAAATTTGCCTGCAGATCGGCTTCGTGCTCTCCGCCCATTTTCTTCATGTGGCGTTGATTTTTTGTGGCCCTGTTAATACGTCTCTTAAGATTCGTGGAAAGCCTCCGTATAAGTCTTATATAGCTCTTTTTGTGTGTTTTGCATCCAAGGCGGTACATCTAGAACTTGTATCAGACTTATCAACTGACTCTTTTTTATTCGCTTTTCAAAGGTTCGTTGGTCGCCGCGGCGTTCCCCAAGTCGTCCATTGCGACAATGCGACGAACTTCGTCGGAGCGAGTCGCCACTTCGAGGATCTGAGAAGGAAGATAGAGGCAGAAGAGGGCGCAATTCGGGCATTCGCGTCAAGGAGCGGATGCACGTTTGCGTTCATACCTCCAAGGGCGCCGCATTTCGGGGGACTATGGGAGGCAGGTGTAGAAACTGCCAAGAGCCTACTCCAACGAACGGTGGGCAGCGCGCTCCTAAGCGCAGAAGAACTTCAGACGGTGCTGGTGGGAGTCGAGGCAGCGATGAACTCTCGACCACTGGGTCCGCTGAGCCAAGACCCAAGCGATGGAGAGGCTCTCACCCCCGCGCACCTTCTGATAGGCGGGCCGTTGATCGCGCCACCAGCAGTCGGGACCCCGGACCAGGAGGGTCTCAGCTGCTTGAAGCGATGGCGGCTTGTCTCGTCTCTCAGGCGAACGTTTTGGCAGCGTTGGTCCCGGGAATACGTGCTGGGACTGCAGACCCGGGCCAAGTGGCATCAGCAGAAGCCGAACGTCGCGGAAGGAGACCTCGTCGTCGTCGCAGCCACTCACGCCGGGCAGGACGGCGTGGTCAGGGTCGTCGACGTTAAGACGACCACTGGAGGCACCTACAAGAGGGCTATCCACAAGCTGGCCCCTCTTCCAAGCTGTTGAAGCCTGTGCAGCCATTCAATGGGGGCGGTGTTGACGCAGATGGCGTGTTAAATTTAAGTAGTTTTAATTATTTGCAAATTTATTGAAGTTTTTTTTGAAGTCTAGTGTAAGTTAGTTTAGGGCGGAGCGGGAGCGCAATAAAACTCTCTTTTCGTCGCTCTGAGCGAATTCGCCCCGTTTCGCCACCCTAGCTTAAGATAGGCTTTAGAGAAATTGTTGAAGTTTATTAAATTAGTTGTCGTTAACCACTGAAACTGAGCGCAGCTATTTATCGTTTTCGAAAGTGCCAAATTAAACATTATTAATTTTTATTCAAACGTTTTTCGAATCTTTTTTTTTTTTGTCTATAAAAACTCTTATAGAAATTCATTGCCATTAAAACAAAATACAGATGATCGATCAGTGTGACCTACCGCCAACTAAATTAAAAATACCAAATACTGAAATTTTTGGCTTCATTATTTTTAAATTCTGGTAACACAACTCTTACGTTCCACGGCGACGAAAGAAAGGGGGAAAGTTAGCTAAATTACGAACTTCGGATGTCCGTATGGGCCTTAAGGCTGAAATAATAAAAGTGGCAGAGGAGTTGACTGTCCGCTTCAACCATGCGAAAACGGTACCAGGTACTCACAAATACCACAGCGTCATTCCCATCGACAATAACCATCTCATGCTTAAGAAATATTCCTTCGCTGATGACTTCGATGTGTTTCCAAAAAGAAAGAATATGCCGAATAAAAATGCTTAATTTTATACTACTATTGTTTATAGCTACTATGATTTTAGTAAAATTTGATTCTTTGGAGGTGAGTTCCGCGGAAAGTTATGGCTGTCCCATCAAGAAACCTTTTTTAGAGAACTAAGAATATTAAGAGGATTACTCCTAATTTTTTTGAAAAATCTCAAAATGGACGTTTTTTTAGAAATCGCGATTCAATTTTTTTTTCTTAAGTTTCGGCGGTTTTTTCCACCAGTTAAACCATCGCAAATATTTTTATCACAAAGTAAAGGAAACATAATATTTTTTGAAAGCTTTTATTTATTTTTAGACCCATCAACCTAAATATTAAGACAATATTTAGCAATAGAATAAGCAACTTTAACAAAAAAAAACAATCGCTATATCTCTGCATCCCACAATGGTAAAATTCTGAAAAAGCTATTAAAATTCATGGAAAACTGCGGTTAACGCCTGTTAAAAAAATAAAAATTTTTGGAGACTATGAAAAAAAAAGTTGCCCACTTCAGAAATAATTACCCATATATGTTTATATTGATTTTACTTAAAACCTAGAAACAACCACATGATACATCAATGAAAATGAAATTTAACTTATCTGTTATCTCAACTAAATAAAAACATTTTAAATTAAAGATAATTATTACAATTTTTGTTTTTTGCTTTTGTTTTTTTTTTTTTTTTTTATTTATTTACTTACTATTTTTTTTTTTGTTTTTTTTTTGTTCCTGTTTCTTCCTTTTCTTCCTGCTATATCCCTATAAGTACTCATTAAGGTTCACTTTTAAAATGAGATTCAAATTTCAATTTAAACTGCGTGGCGTTGTTTATTGTTTTTAAACTGTGTGGTAGTTGATTTCAACTTCGAACAGCGAAAATAAAGAAATGTTTTTCTTAACTGGATAGCTTGTATCGAAAGCACACTAAATTACACGTCCTCCAAGATGCGCAAAAGCTTATCATTTCAAAAAGATACGACGGCTCATTTGTGTATATAATCCTATGAAGAAGTATTAAAGCTCTTAGTCGTATCCAAGATTGTAGTGGAAGGTTAAATATGTTTATTGCAACGTCTGATATCCGGTCAAAGCGAGTTCGATCATATATTATATATATCTTGCGATTTTGTTAAATGCCACTTGCATTCTGTGTTAACTACTGGCATCAGAAATACCAATAACCTCGATACTATAAAAATAGTCTAGAAGTTAAATAAGTCAGCTTGGTTGGAATAAAGTCTTTAGTCAGATACAGTTGCCTGAGCAGTCCATACAATGTTCCTACAGAAGCGGTGACATGATCACTCCAAGTTAATGTTTGGTTAAAAGTAAATCCTAGGTTGCTCGCTCGCTCTACTTACTTTATTGGTAGATTGTTAATTTTCAATGATGGCAAACTTACGGTGCTGACAACCTTTTTGCTTATAACTATGCACTTGGAGTCAGTCATTAACTTTACATAGATCTATATTACATATTTGTGCACATTCATTAAACTTCGACATGGGACGGGAAACATACAGTTGAACATCAACAGCATACATATGAACTTCACAATTAGACAAGACTGACGGCAAGTCATTGACATAAACAGAGAATAATAAGGGCCCGAGAATCGAACCCTGAGGCACACCACGTTTAAGGGTCAAAAACGACGAGGAAGCCGTACTTGAAGCTACCAGTTGTTGTCGATTACTTAAATAGGATTTTAGAAGGTCTACAGCGGTGCTTGAGAACATATACATTCGGTTTAGTTTAGTGCATAATACGTCGTGGTTAACTGTGTCGAATGCTTTACTGTAATCAAGTAGAGTTAATAATGTTATATTTCCATTGTCAATTTGTTTTCGAATGTCTTCCGTTATGTTCAAAATTGCTGTGATGCAACTTCTGTTTTTTCTAAAACCTGACTGATTGTTATTAAAAAGATTATTTGATGTCAAGAATTCATTAATTTGTTTTGCCATCAGATGCTCAAGTATTTTAGATAAGTACGGAAGTATAGATATTGGCCAGTACTCATTAGTAGATTTGAGCAATGGAACAACCTTGGCTAATTTCCAAGACTTCGGAAATTTTGAGGTGGTTAAGGCGGTATTAAAAATATAGGTAAAGTACGTCAAAATTTTCGGAAGAATTATTTTTACAAATCCATCCAGTCCAGTAGCATTCGACTTAATTAAAATTATAGATTCCAAGACATCACACTAACTAACGCAAGAAAAGCTAAAATGATTATCACATTCTTTATAGTTCAAAGATATTTGAACAAGTGCATTTAAAGACCGCTACCTGCGGTCGCCTCAAGCCGAGGCGCACAAAAATAGAAATTAGAACCTAGAAAATAAGCAACCCCCAAGAAGGGACACATCTGTTAGTAATAAGGCATTTCTCTGCTTGGGGTAAAACCAAAAAATGTATAAAAGGGAAAACTCAATACTTTAATAAACATTCAGCTTCTAGAAGAGGAGCTAGTCACTCGCACCATATATGCGTTTTATTTATTGGTCCTTCGTCCCTGTAAAGGCAGAACTTGCTACATTAAACGGCATTTTGCTCAGGTCGGAAAAAAGGCTTCCATGTAAACGGCAGTGAAGTTGCCTACAAGGAAAAAAGGCCTAAGGATTTGTGGAAAGGAAGGATCCTTTTTTGAAACCTGCCGAGCGTTAGGGATTGGCCCTGCGTACGGAGGAAATCGGTGACCAATTCACCACAACACAACCTGCCGAGCGTTAGGGATTGGCCCTGCGTACGGAGGAAATCGGTGACCAATTCACCACAACACAACCTGCCGAGCGTTAGGGATTGGCCCTGCGTACGGAGGAAATCGGCGAGAATTTCGCCAGAGAACACCCGAGCGATTGCGATTCGGCGGAACCGTGGCACGTTATAACGCCGACGGAAGCCAAAAAGGCAATGCACCCGCCTGACAACGAGGCACAGAGGAATATTAAGGAAGAGATCCTTAAAAATCCAACGGCTGGTCCAAAGCCGCTGACGATAGAGGAGTATAAAAGGAGGCAAAGGAGCTTCCAAGCAAACATAAAACAGAAGCAAGAGAAGGAGGAGCGTCTGGTGCGAATACCAGCTTCAAAAATCCCCAAAAGGAGAGGCGGAGCCCAGGCGAGGAACAGAAGGAGAAGAGCTGCACTTCTGGAGCAGATCAAGGCCACACCCCCACCACCATACCAAGTCGCCTTTCGGATGTGGGAAGAGGTCATCAGAATCGAGAATGAGCTAAGTAAAAAAGTAACAAAAAAAGAAAAATAACATTTTAAATAAATAAAAGTAGAGTGCCCACGTGGCACCGCTGCAACGAAAGGCGGATTCGCTGTTGCAATAAAAGTAATTAATTACTAAAAAACCAAAACAAAGAAGAAAAGAAAGAAAAATTGTAAAGAATATATAAAAAATAGAAGATAAATTTTTGTTCTCTTAGTATATCTTGAATAGATTATTATCAAAAACTTGTTTTGTTGAGCAATAAATTAAAGATTTCTAGATAAAATAAAAAAAAAAAATTTTTTCGATATGACGTTAACAAGGGAACAATTAACGGCGGTTTTGCAGAGACAGAGCGAGTATAACCAAAAGTTAACCCAATTCCATGAGGATTGGGAATCAAATAGTTTAGGAGATGATGGTTACAAATCTCAGGTAGAGCAAATATGGCCACATTTTGAGAACCAGCATACGGTTCTTATTGAAAATCAAAGCAGACTAAAAGAAACAGATTATTTTAGTGCAGACACATTTAATGCACACTTTACTACAAAAAATAGAATTCTTAACGAAATCAAAAAAAGAAAAAATGCAGGCAATACAGTCAACGTGAATAACTCCATTTGGGAGAATAATAAAAACAGATTTTTTAGAGCAACAGCCAAATTTCATCTCAAAATAGAGAATGACGAAAGGGCAAAGGTAGAAAATTCTGTTCAAAAAGAAATGCTTGATTTAGAATTTAAAAGGTTGCAGAACTTATTTGAAGGGTTGACAACACTGCAAAGCAGCCCTGAGGAACAGGTAATAGTGGAAGATGAATGGGAGAAGGTAAGCTTGTATTATCAAAATGAGGCTACTCGGATAATACAAGCAAAGCCAAGTGAATGCCGGTTGAAGTTAAAAGAAGTTAATATACCCCCCTTCCATGGGGATCTTTCTAGCTGGTCCGCCTTTATCGATACGTTTTCGAATCTGATCGATAAAGACGTTGCACTTGGAAAGAAAGAAAAATTAATAAGATTGAAAGATTTAGTGAAAGGAGAAGCAAGCAAACTAATTCAGCACTTGCTTATATCAGAGGAGAATTATGATACAGCGTTACAAATCCTCAAAGAAAGATACGAGAACAGAAGACAACTGTTTTCGCAATTATTTGATAGATTGTTGGATCTGCCAACAATGAATAGTGACTTAGAAAAAAGTGTCCAACAATTGCTCGATACCACTAGAGAGTGCGTACATGCAATAAAGGGAATGGGCATTAAAATAGAAGAGGCAGATATTTTCTTAGCGCGCATAATCCTAAGAAAATTTGATAGAAAGGGCCTACAGCATTATGAGCAGACGATCAGAAAGTTAAAAGAAATTCAAACACTAGAGGATGTGTTCAAATGCCTGGAACAACATCTGCAAGCAATTAAAACCTTGCAAGTTCCAGGTTATGAAAAACGAGCACAGAAAAAAGAATATAGCAGTGACGTGTGTCCTCTGTGCAATACTGGAGGTCATACGGTCTCAAACTGTTATAAATTTGCTGCATTATCAATCCAAGACAGACTGGACACAGTGCGAAAACTTAGGTTCTGTTTTAAATGTCTGGGGCACAGATTTTATGAGAAATGTTCAGCACCAATAAAAACTTGTAATAAGTGCACAGTTAGACACCATTCTTTATTGCACCAAAACGAGGAACCAAAGTCCTCGCTTATGATAAAAAACTCGTCAGTTACAACATTGCTTGCTACGGCTCAAATAGAAGTAATGACGAATTCAGGAGAGTGGAAAATAATGCGAGCTCTGATAGATCAAGGGTCACAAATAACAGCTATTTCAGAAGAAGCAGCTCAAATTTTGCAATTGCCAAGGCAGAAAAAAGTAAACAAAATTTTTGGAATAGGAGACAGTCTTGTTGGAGTTTCAAAATCAACTGTATGTGTAAAGATCCGGCCCAGATTCCCCAGCAATGCCCGGTTTGACACTGAAGCATTAGTCATGCCAAAAGTAGTGAATCCGCAACCTCAAAATTCTTTTGAATATAATAAAGATATCTGGAAGAATGAGATGTTGGCGGATCCACTATTCAACCAAAGAAGTCGAATAGACATCTTAATTGGGTCAGATTTGATGCCTAAAATAGTTAAACAAGGTTTGAAGCAAGAAGGCACAATGTTGTGTCAAAGTACAGAATTGGGTTGGATCCTGTCAGGTCCTGTAAAAATTGAAGGTAATCAGAAAATAAAAACAGCTGCTACAGTAAACTTGGAAAAGTTTTGGGAAATGGAAGAAATACCAGCTGAAAAAGAACTAAGCCAGGACGATATATGTATGAAGTTTTTTGAAGAAACAACAACAAGAGACGATGACGGAAAATTCATTGTTAGAATGCCATTTTTAGAAGATAAAAGTTTGGGGAATTCCAGAAAAAGGGCAATGGCAAGATTGATAAGTTTAGAAAAAAGATTTAAAGCAGACCCAAAATTAAAAGAGCAGTACGTAAAATTTATGGAAGAATACCTAGAAATGGGTCACATGAAAGAGTCAGAAACGACAGGTGCAGGTAAATACTATATGCCGCACCAACCGGTAATTCGAGAAGACAGCTTGACTACAAAGCTTAGAGCAGTATTTGACGCTTCCGCAAAAACTTCTAATAGCAAAAGTCTTAACGATATACAATTAACAGGACCGCATATTCAAAATAACATATTAGAAATTATAATGAAATGGCGGAACTGGAAGTATGTCATTACTGCAGACATAGAAAAAATGTACAGACAAATAAAAGTAGCAGAAGAGGATCAGGACTATTTAAGAATTCTTTGGCGTAAAGATCATAAGGACCCAATGAAAGAATATCAGATGACAACTGTGACTTACGGTACTGCTTCGGCACCATTTTTAGCCACAAGATCCTTACAGGAAATAGCAGAACGGTGCGTAAACGAATCCATTAAAAACAGAATCAAAATGGATTTTTATATGGACGATTTTATGTCAGGAGCAGATAGCATTTCTGAATGTATAAGGATTCAAAAAGAGATAGCTAAAGAGTTAGAAAGTTACGGGTTTCATCTGCGGAAGTGGGCAGCAAATAATAAAGACATTATGGCCGCTATACCAAACTCAGAAGAAATGAATACGTTCGAAATAAACGATGAAGAAACTATAAAAACGTTAGGTTTGAAGTGGAACCCACACAAAGATGAATTCACGTTTAAAATCAATATAAACGACTCGGAAAAAATTACAAAAAGAAAAGCATTATCGATATTGGCACGAATATTCGATCCCCTGGGGTGGCTATCACCAATAACAATAGTCGCTAAATTGTTCATTCAAAAATTATGGTTGTCTCAATATAGTTGGGATGAAATTTTGAATGATCAAATTATAAAAGAGTGGTTGGAGTTTATAAAAAACCTACCTGCTGTTCAGGAAATCACAATTCCAAGATGGAATTGTGCCACATTAAATGAACCATTGGAAATTCATGGTTTTGCCGACGCGTCAGAAAAAGCATTCGCAGCAGTGTTATATGGGAAGTCTAATTCGGGAGTTGTAATCATCGCAAGCAAGACAAAGGTGAATCCGATTAAGAATAGGAAAACACTTCCCAAGTTAGAACTTTGCGCAGCATGGTTGTTATCCGAGCTGTTGCTCAAAGCATCTACAGTAATGGATATGTCCAAAAATGTATATGCGTGGAGTGACTCCACAATAACACTTGCATGGATACGAAATCAAAAGAGCAAAGACCGATTTGTAAGATCTAAAGTGGAACAGATCCACAAACAAATGCCTAACATAGTCTGGGGTCATATTGGTTCCAAAGATAATCCAGCTGATATTGCGTCCAGAGGAATTGCACCACACAAACTAAAAGATTATGAATTGTGGTGGAGAGGACCGAAATGGTTGGAAAAATCAAAAGAACACTGGCCAAAGGAGGAAGCTGAAAAAAGCTACTCTCATTGCCTTACTCAAATTGGAACACACTTTTTAGATACGCTTGTACAAAAATACAGCCAGTTTGATAAGTTAGTAAGGGTAACTTCTTATGTAGTTATTTTTATTAGACGTTGCCAAAGAAAAAGGAAGTCCTGTGAATTAACTATTCAGGACTTAGAGGACGCAAAGACAATCATATTAAAACATCACCAGGAAACAGACTTTCCAGATGAAATAAAAAAATTACAACATACAAAAGAAATCGACGTAAGCAGCAAGTTAGCTTCGTTACACCCGTTCTTAGATAAAAAAGGTATTATGAGAGTCGGTGGGCGATTAAACTTTGCGGATTTGAAATATAATCAGAAACATCCAATAATTTTAAACAAGTCGCATCTGGCAAACTTAGTGATAGCTAAAAATCACAAAGAAACACTGCATGGAGGAAACAGGTTAATGGAAACAATGATACGAAGAAGTTATTGGATAACAGGGTTAAAAAATTCAATCAAGAAGATTATCAGGCATTGTGTAAAATGCACAAGATATAAAAATCAAACTCAGCAGCAAATAATGGGACAAATCCCAGAAGCTAGAGTAAAGATTTCAAATCCATTCACTCATACAGGAGTTGATTACGCCGGCCCAATTCATATAAGGGTATCCAAAGGCAGAGGAAATAAATCCTATAAAGGGTATATAGCAGTGTTTGTGTGTATGAGTACAAAGGCAGTACATTTAGAAGCAGTCAGTGATCTGACAACAGAAGCATTCCTAGCTGCCTTTCGAAGGTTTTCAGCAAGAAGGGGAAAATGTGCCCACTTATACTCTGACAATGGCACAAATTTTGTTGGGGCAGAACGAATCGTTCATGCTGACTTCGCTAAGGCCATGGAAATGAACAGTATAGCACCAGTTTGGACATCTGAACTAATTAAATGGCATTTTATTCCCCCGGCAGCTCCTCACTTTGGTGGCATTTGGGAAGCCGGGGTGAAATCAGTAAAATATCATTTGAAAAGGGTAATAGGAGCTAGCACTTTAACTTATGAAGAAATAAGTACCTTGCTAGCTCAGATTGAAGCAATTTTGAATTCAAGACCACTTTATCAAAATGATAGCAGCAAAGATTTTGACGACATTTTAACACCTGGTCATTTTTTGATAGGGAAACCATTATTGGACATTCCTGAACCAATTGAAGACAGGGCAATTTCATCGATAGACAGATGGAAAATGTTGAGCCGAATGAAAACTCAATTCTGGCAAAAGTGGAAGGATGAGTATCTTGTCACACTTCAACAACGATTTAAGTGGAAAAAGATACAACCAAATTTGCAGGAAGGACAAATCGTTTTGGTTAAAAACGAAAATACAGGTGCATCTAGATGGCCGCTAGGTAGAATTCAGGAAACATATCCTGGATTAGATGGGAAGACAAGAGTAGTGGAAATAAAAACTCAAAATGGCGTGATTAAGAGACCAATTCATAAAATAGTTCTTCTGGAGACAGAGAAAGACGAAGAATCAGAAAAACAAACGTCAAAAAAGGTAAATGCTATAATGGTCATGAGCTTTTTAATAATGCTCATGACCAACAGCTGTTCTGCATCAGTTGCAGGATTAATGAACAACTCATCAATGATAAAACCATTAGAAAACAACACGATGATTTACCTCGATCCAATGGGAAAAATAGATATCATATCATCCAAATGGAATATGATAATATATTATGATTTGAGTTCATTTATGAGAGAATTGCATACAATTCCAGATTTTTTATACTTACTTAGATGGACGTGTCAATCACTAGAAAAATATGATGAGTCTTGTAAAACTATGTTGAGAGCGATAGAAAACCAGTACGAACATTTGCAATCGAAATACGAACTTTTAATAGGGCCAAGACGGTTTAAAAGAGCACCATTTGAGTTTGTAGGATCATTACATCATACATTATTTGGGACAATGGATGCAGCCGACCGAAAGGAAATTGAAGAAAAAATGGAAAACTTACACGACAACCAACTTGCGTTAGATGGTTTATACAAAAAACAGACTTCATTAATAGATTCGACAGTTAATATATTAAAGAAAACAACAGATGAGGTGAATGCAGCTCTCAAAGATATAGAGAGACATATAAACAAGTTAGATCGGTTTCTTGCTCAAGCCAAGGATGCAAACAGAGCCGCTTTAACCTATCAGATGGTAGTTGATCAAGTTAATCTACTTATAGCTGATTGCGAAAAAACTTTAGCAGCTATTACTGATATAGTACTTGATTTAAATCATGGGAAAATAAATCCCCAACTTTTAAGACCAAAACAGCTTAAACAGGAACTTGAAAATATTAAGGGAAACTTACCACCAAAGGTAAAACTACCAGGCAAGAAGGGTTCAGAATTACGTGAGGTCTACAACTTAATGGAAGGGCATGCCATTTTAATAGACCATAGACTCATAATTAAGACAGAAGTTCCACTATTTAGTCAAGAAACATCAATAATATACAAGCTAATATCAATACCATTTATAAAAAATGGAAAAACAATTAAAGCCAGAATCAAAAGTAAGCACATGGTGTACAATTATAATCTTGACGCTTACGTATTGGTGACAGACTCAGAGCTCAACAAATGCGCTCGTCAAAGTAATGATCATCTAATGTGTAAGGGTCATTGGGCATGGAGTTCAGCAGCCGATAATTCTTGTGAAATATCAGCATTAAAACAGTCAGATAATCCAAATTGTGAGTTTCAACAAACTACATCAGAAACCATTTGGACGGAACTGTCGCTCCCAAATTCCTGGTTATATAAAATATATAACGTTTCCAAATTAGAAGTGAATTGTGGCACCAATCAAAGGGAAATCATAAAATTAGCACCACAAGGGGTTTTAAAATTAGAAGAAGGTTGCACTGCGCGCCATGAGAACCACCTGATGACAGCGGGGTATGCAGTATCATCCAAAGATGAAATTCAAAATCCTTCGTTTCCCATTACAAAAATAGCAGATTGGGTAAAAATGGATGAAGTCAAACCCCTAACAACAGTTATGATTAACAACACAAGGGACATAAATTTTTTAAAAAACTTGATAGAAGAACAGAAAAAGGAGAATATTAAGTTGAAGGGCTTGAATGTGCACAACGTCAGTGGACATTCTGCACTGATTTTAGTTTTAGCAATTATAATTATTGCAATAGTTATGTACTTAAAAACAACATGCAAACAAGAAAAAGCAATTAGGATAAATTTTTCACCACAAAGCAATGGAATGCAAACCACCGATTAGCTGTTCCAGTTATAAATTATACATAAATTATTTTTTTGCCGGCGCAAGATGTTTTAAATAAACATGGCATTAATGAAATTGACTCAACAAAACAACAATATTAGAAATAAGCAAAACCAATGTAAATCAAAAATTAAATAAATATACGTTGAATTAAATAAAAATGTTAAGATATAAAAATGTAAAAGAATCTGAGCAAGAAAGTTTAAAACCTATATGGAAATATACACATTTAAAATACAGTCCACTATCGAAGAGAAAAAATATATATGTCAAAAATACAAATTGTTGCCCTCTGCAATATTTATGTTCAAAAATAATTGAACAATACATGTAAAGTAAAAATACAATTTGTTTGCCCTCCGCAATATGTTCAAAGATATTTGAACAAGTGCATTTAAAGACCGCTACCTGCGGTCGCCTCAAGCCGAGGCGCACAAAAATAGAAATTAGAACCTAGAAAATAAGCAACCCCCAAGAAGGGACACATCTGTTAGTAATAAGGCATTTCTCTGCTTGGGGTAAAACCAAAAAATGTATAAAAGGGAAAACTCAATACTTTAATAAACATTCAGCTTCTAGAAGAGGAGCTAGTCACTCGCACCATATATGCGTTTTATTTAGTATTGCATGGCTGTTCGCGTTGGTAGCGTAATTGTCAGTCTGCATCAACACAATCTAAAAACTCCAACTGCACACGCAGAATACTTAATATAGATTTTTTAAACGGGGAAATTATGTAATAACAATAATTAAGGAACGACAAGGAAGACGAAATGCGAAACATTAAAGTTTATTATTATTAACATAAGTTTAACTAAAAATGAATATGTACCACATTTAACTGACTTCATCTGCAGCCTCATATGTAGTGGGTTCAGTAGAAGTGTGGTCCAGAGGGGTGGGGAAGTCAGCGCCAGCACAGTTCTCATCCGATAGTGAGGAGAGCTTTTGAAAGCTCTCAATACATATGACGTCACCATCCGCTCTCTGTTTCACATGAACAAGACCTCGTCTGGTTAACACAGCTGACAGTTTTCGCATTGCCTCTTTGAAGATCTCGTAGTTGACTTTTGAGAGCTGCTCATTGATGTAGAGAGGAACTTGGGAGTCAAACCCAATCAAATCCAAGCTTAGTTGCTGCTTGGTTTCTGGCCGGTATGAACCAATTGCTTTTAGCAGTGCAGCTTTTTCCCTCGGTCCGTCCAATTTTATTATAATTATGGGGTCCAGAACTGAGCGAGTCGAAGCACGCGGCCTCATCCGGAAAATCTCCCTTACTCTCGGTGGTGGTGTTAATTTAAGAGAAAAGCAGAGCGAGTTAAATATTGCTCTGAGATTTTCCCCTTCCTGCTGCAGAACTCCATGCATTCGCAGATCATGTGCTATGATAGCGGTTGCTTCAGCTGCGATTTTGGAAGCCAACTTGCACTCTAGTACTCCCACCCGCTCTTTTAAGGCAACAAAGTCCAGCGCTTCCTTCTCCAACTGCTCAAGCCGCTGGGCCATTATGAGCAACTCCCCGGCCACACCATTCAGCCTTTCACTCATTTCGCGCAGAATCCATGCCTAAACTTCGCGCATGTTGGAACTAATATGCTCCGCCTGCTCCTCGAATCGCTGATTGATAAGAAGAGTCAGCTGCGCTGTAATTGCAGCCACATCAGAAGCGCCTCCAGCCTTTAGATCAGTGGACGAGCCATCGCTACGCAAGCGTTTCGGGTTCTTGCTTGCCATTTTATGCAAATATTTATTTGGTTAAGATTTTTTTTTTTTTTTTTTTTTTAGCTGTTTGGAATTTATTGAATCTTCTCTTAATGAGACTAACAATAAGTTTTCAAATCTTAATCTAGAAACTATTATAAAACCATCCCCTATTGGGGGTGGTTTATGTTCCGCGGCCCTTTAATTCAGTCGCTGGGTTGGTAGGTCTTTTCTTCTGAGACGAGAATGCGTTGCTTGCAGGGTGAGAGAGAAGCTTCTCGGAATATTTGCGTTTCAGGTGCTTTCGACCAATGGGATCCTTAGGTCGTTGTGGATACACTCGTTGCGAATGTACCATGGCGCTCCAGTGAGTGTTCTAAGAATTCTTGATTGTGGTCTTTGAAGAATGTCCACACTGCTCGCACAGGCATTTCCCCATAGTTGCGAGCCATAAGTCCAGACTGGCTTTATGATGCTTTTGTACAGTAATACTTTATATTCCAGTTTTAGAGGGGAACGGGAGTTAATTAGCCAGTGAAGGCTGTTGGCCTTTAGTTTTATTTGAAGTTTTTTCGAGTCTATGTGTTTCCGCCAGGTGAGCCGTCTGTCGAGGTGTACTCCAAGGTATACAACATCGTTTGATTGGGGTATCAAGGTCGCGTTTAGGGATATCTGGGGACAGGTGTTTCTGTTGAGTGCTCCGCTGTTTGTATGTTTAGGATTTGTTTGTTTGAATTTGTGTCGTTTACCCGTCTTTTTTGTTAGTGAGGAGTCTGTATTTGTGGAGTTTGTTCGCACTGCGGGCTAGGGTTAAGTATCCCGCCCTAAATGCCGAAGATAACCGGTGTCAGCCCAAAAGAAGTGCCGTAACAATATGACGCAAAACTGAAACGATGTCTAGCGACCGTTTAAGGCGCGAAGGCAAGCCGGTCAGAAAATTAAAATAAAACTGTAATGAGAGGACCTCGCTGAAGTGCATCTTCTTGCTGGGCCATGGCAGAAGTGCGGCTTGTGAGGAACCCCAAGGTTGGCTCACAATTCCGCAGGGATGTTGTTGACCTGGTGAGGATTAGGCAAAATGAATTAATAATTTTTGTGGGTGGGCTTTGAATCGAAGGAAGACTTACCTGGTTGTGGGCTAATTGCTACCCGGAGATGGTGACATGCTCTCCTGTTAAGTGGTTTCGTCACGAGGGTGTTTTGGTGGCGTCATCGGATAGACGTAAGCTCAGATGGCTAGCATCTAACACTTTGCCTGGTATTAAAAGTAGCGAAGATCACAGGAGAAGATGTCACAGGCACAAATAAATCGCGAATCCAAGTCACGAGGGTGGATCGATAACATCATGGGGCAGATAATAATGCCATTATTCTGCGCACTTTGCCTGGTGGTAACTGTGATAAGGAGCTGTGATAAAATAATGTGATATTAGGTTATGTAATTCATTAAATTTTTGTGGGTATAAATACTTTCATGTTTAGTTCACATTTCGTTTAACAGTTAATAGCCCATTTTTGTCCCTTCGGTTTCTCCAGCTTAGCTCTAGTCGGATGAGAGTGGCCCATGGGTGGACGTTCCCGCCATGCGTTGCATTCTCGATGGCTGAGAGCCTTGACTGGCGGTCATCAGTCCTTGCCGATGACTAGTTCAGTTGATGTGTTCTAGAAGTTTGTACTGATTGTTTTTATGTATATTCTTGGACGTAAAGTGTTATATGGCTTCCTCACTGAAGCACATTTTCAAAAAAGTTATCGTTATCTCTGAAAATGCAGAATCCTGTCCTCATTGTGTTGCTTCTGCATTTGCATTTTAACTATTTACAAAATGGCTGGCAACAAAATAGCAAATGAAACAAAGATATTCCATTTACAATAAATACATTGCGCTGCTAGAAACATAAACTCTAATGTTGGTAAGGGTTTAAAACTCATCTATGTCAAATTCTTCTCTGTAAATGCTTGAATTATTTCGGTGGCCAGACTAGAAGGCTTGTGGTCTTTTGAGTCCAATTGCAACTACATTGGAAGTCTCTAGTTTCTGCAATTCATTGTGTTATCTTTGATATTATTGGTAAATATTAAAAAGTATAAATTAATCTCAATTTAAATCAATTTAGGCAAATTTCAAATTTCAGCCATTTGGCGCGCGCTTAGTAGTGATGACCACTTTGTTAACTCTAAAAAACTAGCCAAAAAATGATCGATTATCGAGTAGAAACTATTGAAAATCGAATGGCTAACGAGTAATGCGACTACATTTTCTCAAAATGCACTTTTTTGGCATCTCTAGCGCCCATACAAAATTGTATGGGGGAAAATGTACATTTTGCCCAAAATGCAAAAATGCAAAATGCAGTTGTAGTGAGGACAGCACATTAAGGTAGCGTCATCTGAGGAAGTGTTGCTGATTAGCAACGTGGTTAGGAGCAGCGGTTTCGGTCCGGCTTGGCAGTCCTTCTCTTCCTTAAAATTTTATGAATTTTCGTCTGGTTTGTTTTGATGAGTTTGTTGCGTTTTTGAGAAGAAAGGTTTTGTAGATTTTTTTTTGGGTATATTTATGAAATATTTTTTTTTCATCTTCTGGCACCTGTTGGTCACACCAGGAAGTTATGGTTGTGTGAATCAGTGTACACTGCATTGGAAGTAAAACGTCTGTTGTATAAGGAAGTTTCCTAGCCGAGGTCTGAGTCTCAGTCTCACCAAGGTCTCCTATAGCAAAATTTATTTAGTGGTAGGACTCTGGGACAGAGAAAGTTTACCCCTCCTTTATTCGGCCACTGCCACACAACGGCCAGACAAATCACAAATCCCCTTTCACCTTTTCGCTACGGCCACCCCCTCCCAGTCTTGCCACCAGCCACCAGAATCCACCCAACCTGCCCAATTAGCCGTCGCGGAAAACCGAAGGACGTTACACTGGGAAGGCCCAAAGCGCCCGACGACCACGCCGTACACGCAGAGTTCCTTCTCGAAAACGTGTACGAGCACTCGTCGGTCGCCCGGCGGAGCAAGGGTCGCTGATTGCGTCAGGGGAGTCAGCAGCCGGGTAGCGTGTTTTCCCAAGTCATTTACAAGAGTGTAGCCGGTTTAACCAATTAACAAATTTAACAATTTTTATTCATTTCTTCTTTGGCCCTACCTATTGCCCTAACCGCACTTTCGTTAATCTTCCTATTCTTGTTTGCCAAGGCCCTGGCCAGCTCACCCGTTTCTCCGTACGACTCTGTCGCTCCTGATCCTGCCTCTGCTCACTTCTTTCGGGTCACAAGAAGGGTTCTTTTTAATTGCTTTGACACGCACGCGCTTACACTCGACTCGTCCACTCGTCCGCTTCCAGTCGCAAAACTTAATTAATTGCAATAAATAACAAGCCATGCAACGATCATCTTCCCTCTCTCTCTAGCGTTCGGCTGCTCTGTCGACTTTCTGCCCTGGGCCGTGTGTCAGGCGCGTGCCATGCGCCGATCGTCCTCTCTCGCTCTCTTCCGTGCGCTGCGACTGCGCCTGTTCGACCGCGCATGCTCGACCACTTGCTAAGGCTTGCGTTGGCGCCGCTGCCCGGGCCGTGTATTAGACGCGTGCCATCCGATGGTCGTCGTCTCTCTCTGTCTCTCTCGTGAGACAGCCCTGGTCCAGGTTCGATGGTCCATGTTCGACCACCTGCACTCTATGGAACATTCGGGACGTGCCTCTCCTCCCCCCTCATGTCCATCGATGGCTATTGCGTAGTTGCTGCAGCTGCGAAAGGCCAGTGATGGGACGGCTGCTAGTGATGAGCGGGTTTGGCGGGTTTTTGGCTGGTCTTGTTGGCTATCTAACTAATTACTGACTCTGTGTATTGGGCTTTCCTGGTAACTAAACTAAATATATATTTTACTAGCCTTCGTGGCGGTCAGTTGTGGCATACTTATGCTATTTTTTGTATCACCTTCTCGGCTGCTTAACGCTATGATTAACTTTTAAATACGATTAACTGACTTTATGGCCTTCATGGCTAAATTAACTGCGGCTAACACTAAGGGTGGGAAACTAAACCTAACTTGGTGACTAATAAGGGTGGAAAGCTTAACCTAATTTTGTAACTTAAACTATGATTATAACTTTCTGGCCTAACCTAAAACTATGATTATAAACGTATGTCAAATGGGGGGGAGGGAGGGGTGAATTTCACTATGTGGCCTTCATTGCTAGCTTAAAACTATGGTTATGTAACGGGGAAATCTAAACCTAACTCTAAACCCAGCTTCATGGCCTCCCGGGCTAACTGAAAACTGTAACTTTTGAAAATGAGAGGGTGTAGTTTTCGCGCCCTCACAACGGAAAGCCCATGTCGGACAGACTCAGGGCGTCCTCCGGGGCTGGTAGCGTCGATGGGTACTGTTCTTGGTCCTCTTCTGAGCTGACGTCCGAGTATTGCGGCAGTCGGTCTTGGGGAACTTCGACCGGGGCAGCCAGCGCCAGTCCATATTCATTCGGGGGTGACGCATGTTCTACGTATGGCGGCGGTGGGTTCGGAGTCTCCTGAGGGTTGCCTGGGTGGGTTGGCTCAGGATCCTTAAACATCCAGGCATATTCATCGTCCAAACAAAAGACGCTCGTTACTCGGTCCCGCAGTGGGGAGAGGCTGACGACGGAAACTGGTGGGTTGGAGCTGTATTCACTGCGTTCGTCGTTTTGGTCGGGTTCGGGATCTGGTTCTTGGCGATCCACGTCGCTGTCGGCCAATGCCGAATCCGAAGATATGCTTTCTTGCTGAGCCGAGCGAATGGACCACGCGTCGTTGGCGTCCTCCACGTAAAGAAGAAGGGGGGCTCGTACACCATTTGTGAAAAATCTGCCGTCGGCGGGTACAAACGAGTCGTCGAATTCGTCAGAGCTAGGTGGATGCGCTTGCACTGCTTCACGGAAATATGATTCCAACAACAAAAACCCCAGAGGAAATGACGGTCCGGGCACCTCTTCCAGCCAGCTGTCCACGGCCCACATCTGAGTACCGTTCCCTTCGGGCTGCGCCTAGTTTAATGTAGCGAGCCGGGCTAAGCGGGCCGTAGTGAGCGTAGTTCCTTCGTCGACGGGGTGTGTGGATTCGGTGGCCGTTTCCACTGGTACTGTTAGCGGGCTGGACTCCCTCTCTATACTTCCGCGACTATTCGTCATGCTAATCGTAGATGCTTGGCCAAGGTCGATATAAATCGGTGAGTATCTCTCAGGTGAGAATATCGGTGGTGACCAAGGGGAGCTGTGAAGGCGAAAACTTCTGACCGAGTACTGGTCGCTGGAGCCCTGATTGGAAAGGCCTCCTCTTATCGAAACCATAGTGCTGGAAATTAAACTAATTAGTAAATCTACTCCCTAAATCCTATTCCCTAACTGTCCCTTTCTGGCCCTGAAAGTGCGGTGGGTATTTAAAAATTACTTATACCTTAGAGTGTACACTCGCAAGGCCTGGCCGAGAGATTCCCCTTTCGGGGGTGGGGACGTTGGAATGGCGCACCAAACTCAAGTGGCCCCCACTGATTCTCCAGCCGTGGTCACGTGTCGCCCTTCGTGGTGTGTACCCTCGCTATCTCTGTCTGGTGTCAACTCTTCGCTGTGGTATTCTTTGAGGTCCGCTAGATTCGCTGTACGTCGCAGGCGGGTGCCCTGGAGCTGGATACGAGCTATATTTGGGGAAATAAATTTGATTAGTTTGTATGGCCCCTCAAATTTCGGAGCTAGTTTGGCCGCAAAAGCATCGGTGGCCTTAAACAGGTGATGTTTGCGTAGAGGTACAAGAGTTCCCACGGTGGGTCGCCATTCCCGCCTTCGTAAATTGTAATAGCGGCTCTGTTCCTGAGAGGCCCTCTGCATGTTTTCCCTGGCAACCTTAAATATCTCTTGCAGCCGCGTTGCCTTGTCAGGTGGCTTGGCGTGATCAATCCCTGTGCCAAGTGTGACCTGTGTAAGCTGGGCTGAAGCCAGTGCTGTCCGACACACTTATGTTGATAGCCAAATCTCGAAATCTCTTGCAATAGTTGGTCCCATGACCTATGGTCCTCAGTGATATACTGGGCGATCATCGTTTTTATGGTCCGATTTGCACGTTCGGTGGGGTTCTGCTGTGGGGTGTATGGCACGGTGTACTGCAATGCGATCCCAGCTCTTTTGCAAAAGGCTTTAAAACTGCGACTGGTGAACTGGCTGCCGTTATCGCATATGAACCGCCGAGGCACGCCGAATCTAAGCAGTATCCTTTCCCGAAACGCACGTTTCAAGGAAGCTGCCGTCGCCTTCCGCAGTGGAATCAGCTCTACCCTATTGGAGAACTGCAGCACCGTGTTTCCTTGCCTGGAGCGCGGCAACGGACCTACGAGGTCGGCTCATAGTGTCGCAAAGGGCTCCTCTGGGAACCGGGTCAGCATCTTGCCCGCCGGTTTGAGCTGACTTACCTTAAATTTTTGGCACACTTCGCGAAATAAAAAAATCTCGAAATAACCCCGGCCAAAAGTACCGTTGGGCGACCCTTGGTATAGTTTTCCCGACCCCCAAGTGCCCTGCCGTGGGCTGACCGTGACATTCCTCCAACACACGCCTTCTATGTCCTCGTGGTACGCACAGCTTCCAGGTGATGGCATCTTCGTCTTACGGATGGCGCCCAAGATGGCGGTACAGTTCGCCGTTTTCTTGCATAAAATCGGGGAACTTTTCGGGGTGTGCCTCGATTTGTCTTAACTTGTCTCGGATCCATTTTCAGTTTACTCCCTCCTCGCTTATCTGCTGGCACCTCTCCAGCGGCTGTCGGGACAGAGCGTCTGCCACGACATTTTGATTCCCACGGCGGTAGTGGATGTCAAACTGGAACTGCTGTAATTCCAAGGCCCACCGAGCGATCCTACCCGTCGGGTTGTCAATGGAATTAAGCCATTTGAGAGCCAGGTGGTCAGTAATCACGTCGAAACGGTACCCCTCTATATAGCACCGGAATTTCCGTATCGCCCACAATATCGCGAGGCACTCCTTTTCGGTAGCGGAATAGTTTTCTTCTGCATTCAGTAGTCGTCTGCTCGCTTATGCCATCACGCGTTCTGCACCCTTGCTTTTTTGGGTCAATACCGCTCCCAGGCCATAGTCGCTGGCATCTGTTTGCAGCTGGAATTTCTCGCTAAAGTCCGGGCACGCAAATACCGGAGCCTCCGAGAGCTTCTGCTTCAACTCCTCGAATGCTCGCTGCTGGGGATCACTCCATATCCACTTTTGGCCCTTCTTGAGCAGGAGGGACATTGGTTGGACCTCTGCAGCGATGTTTGGTACGAAGCGGCGGTACCAAGACGCTATCCCGAGACATCGGCGTAGTTCCTTGCAACTCCGAGGTGGCTGCAGTTCCCGAATGGCTTGGATCTTCTCCGGGTCGGTGTGAATTCCCCTCTCGCTGATGACGTGACCTAAATACGTTAGACTTTTCCGGAAAAACTTACATTTCTGTATGTTACGATGACGATGATATCATCTAAGTACGCGAATGCGTGTGGTTCCATCTCAGGGCCGATCACCTTGTCGAGAGCCCTTTGGAAAGTTGCGGGTGCTGAATGAAGGCCGAAGGGCATGACCTTCCAATGGAAAAGTCCGTGCCCTGGGACCGTGAACGCCGTATATTCTCGGCTATCCTTGGCAACAGGGATCTGCCAGTACCTGTTCTTGAGGTTTAACGTGGAGATATATTTAGCGTGCCGAAGTCGTTCCAGTAAGTGGTTTATACGCGGGAGGGGGTATGCATCAGGCACCGAATTCGCATTAAGTGATCGATAATCGACACACATCCTCTTGTCTCTTATCTTCTTACCCACGAGCACAATCAGGGCGCTATGAGGGCTTCGGGAGGGTTCTATCCGGTCGTCTCGCAGCAACTCATCCACCTGATCGTTTATTATTTTCTGCATGGCGGGGTTCTTTGGGAAATACCTCTGCTTCAAGGGTTTGTCATTCTTCATAACTATTGTGTGCTCCGCGATATTTGACACTCCTGAAAGTCCTTTGAACAGCACCAACTCCTTTTCCAAAAATTTGGCTACCCCTGGTTCCAAGGCCTCCTCTGCTGAGCTCGGTCCCGTCTCTTCTCTTGTCTCGTCGCTTGGGATTGGTTTTGTGCTGATAGTGGCCAAGCTTACCTTACCTCCCACCAGCAAGTTCTCCTGAAATCGTACTTGTTTCCTCCGGTGGGCCCCGGTATTTCGATCCACGACTCGTGGCGGTTTCCGGAAGGGGTTTCTTTCTTTAGCTATCGCTGCGTCCTCCAGGAGTTCTAATCCAGGTCGCGATACAAGGATCTCTAGTGGGATTGGTGGGCCCTGGTGCCCCGCTTCGGTGTTTCCGGGCTCTGGTTCTGCGCTCTCATCTGACCGTGGTGATTTTGCCACCCGATGTGTGCTTCTTGGGCCTGTCTGAGGCCGTTTTGAGGGGATGGATGGGTTACGTCTTGCCTCCAGGTGGGTTTCTGTTGATGTTGCAGATTGCGGTACTGACTGTGTTTGCTTAGCTGGCTCTGTCGAAACTAATGACTCTGTCGAAACGCGTGACTCTGTCGGAACTGTTGACTCTGCGAGTGACTCTGTCGTTGCGGGTGACTCTGTCGGAACTAAGGACTCTGTCGGATCTAATGACTCTGTCGTCGCGGGTGACTCTGTCGAAACTAATGACTCTGTAAAAACGCGTGACTTTGTCGGAACTGTTGACTCTGTCGTAACTATTGACTCTGTCGCCGCGCTTGACTCTGTCGGAACAAGTGACTCTGTCGACGCGGGTGACTCTGTTGCAACAAAATTTTCTGTCCTAGGGGGTATCTCGGTCATGTCTTTCGTCAAATTTTGTACCTTTGTGTCAGTTATTAACCCTGCTGTTGGACTTCCCTTGACAATGGTTCCTGAGGATACTAACTGGACCGTTAGCGGCTCCTCAGTTTTGTTAGTGAGGCGGAGGCAAGCTCTTCCACACTGTACCATTGCTTGTATCCCGCACAGGAAATCGATGCCCAGGATGACCTCGTCTAAAATCGTCGGCAAAACTAGCAATGGTATCTGGGTCTGTTTCTGGTCCAGGCGAACCCGGAGCATTAAGGCCTGATCGACTTCCTTGACGGACCCATCCGCAAGGGATATCCTGGTGCGTACTTGTCTCCTGTTTGTCGGCGTGGTCAACTCTTTTGCGATTCTCTCACTAATAAAACTCCTCGAGGCTCCCGTATCTAATGTGGCTGAGGTTGTTTTACCTTCGATAGATACCATCGCCACAATGCGGCCCCCCTCCAGACGTAACGGGTGCATTAGTGGTGGGGTGTCGAGTCGGTGGTCTTCGCTTGGCTCCCCACAGGGCGAAGACACAATTCGTTTCCCGAACCGGCCTGTCGGCAACAGTCCATGGTCCGGATCCCCTGTCTTCCACAGGTCCAACAGAATAACGCCGGCTGGTTTGAGCACCCTCTAGCAAAGTGGCCAACTTGCCCACACCGTCGGCAGGCACGTTTCACATCTACCGGTCGATCTGTCTCCTCGATGATTATTCGGTTGCTAGCTTCGGCCGCCAGCGACACCAGTGCGGTGTCTGTGGGTGCGGGTGCCAAGGGTGGTTGGTCGATGGGTTGATAAGTACTGATGAACTCCCGGGGGAAGTGGGGCATTTTCCGCCCGCTCGTACCGCTGTCCCGGGCGCCCCCAGGTCGCATGGCACGAAATATCTCTATCCCTAGCAGTTTCGTAAGCCGTTGCCAGTTGTGTCAGCGTTGCCAGGGTGGTAAACTCATGTCTCCTGATAAAAAGTTGGTACTCCGGTAGTAGATTGTCATAGATTCTTGCCAACTCTGCTCCTAAGTGTACTTAGCCCTCTGCATCATAAGCCTTAGTTTCACAATGAAGTCCTTAAATGGTTCTCTGGGGTATTGGTATCTTTCCCTAATGGCGTCTTCTAGTCTCTGGAAATACCGCGCCGGCAAGAAAAACTCTAAAAATTCCCTTTTAAAATGCTCCCAGGCCACATCCTGCATCTCAAACGTTCGAAACCAACCCTCGGCCCGACCAGAGAGTAGACCGGAAATAGCGCGTGGTAACTGCTCATCTTTCACCCGGTAGGACGCGGCTCGTTCTTCCAATCGCTCTACGAAGCTGAGCGGGTCGCTGCGCCCATCAAACATGATGCCCCAGTTGCGTAGCTTTTCCGCTAGGGTTGCCGATGAAAATTCTTCCCGTTCCACGCGGGATGTGGTAACCGTCGGCGGCTTACTATGGATCGGAGGCACGTTGAGCGACACCTTTTGGGTCCCCGGACCCAAATCTATTTTCTGATCGCGGCCATCTGGTAAAGGGGAGTTGGATCTAGAGAGAGCCTCCTTCCCGGTTGGTGCCTCTGGGTATATAGTCTCTAGTTCGTCAAGTCGGTTCTTGATACCCTCCGAATGTTCTCCGCGTGATATAAATGCCGAAATTCTACTCCGCAAATCTTCGACGGTGCCGGTGGCACCCAACCCGAACTCGGTAGCGATCGCTTGCAACTCGTCCTTACGTCTGAATGGAATCCATTTAACTCCCATATCTGCGCGGATGGGGTAATACTGTCTCCCGAAAATTTAATCAGATTCAGCCTTTAAACTCGAACTAGGATTAGGATTCACAGATCCTTCTATCGCGACAAGGACGATCGCGGTTATACTCGGTCTTTACTATTTAAAGTTACGATGTCAGCGTAGAAACTCGTTCGCGTTTTAATAACCGATACTGTGTGCCAAGGACTAAACTTTGCTGATCTAAATGTTCCTCCGAAAAAAATTCCGCAAATTAAAATTTATGTTTGTACTCGGTGGCAACTGCTTATCGACTAACTTTTGAAAGCCGAGGGCATTTAATATATAACCGTTGGTCGTAGCAGCGCAGTCGCCGTTGGCCTGGTGGCAGCGATGCTACACTACTCTTCCCTCTTTTCCGTTGGAACCCCAATTTTCCGTTATCCGAGAGCAAGAAAAATTACCGGTTAACTAGCCTAAGCCCTGTTTGCTTTAAGAATATTAGATCTTAACTCCGAGTGCGACAAAGACGACAAACTTCCTAAAACTTTCCTCCCAATGGCTTCGCCGGAAAAAAATACCAATAAAATAAATATATATGGGGCGGAAGAAAAATTTCCTCTCGGGTGTTATGAAAATTTTCCACTGAGACGGGAGAAAAATAAATCATTAAAGAGACACAGGGCTCGGATGACCTCTGGGCGTAAGAAAATTTGTATTTCGAGTGTTTGTGTCCCCGCCGTGTGGGTGACTCTGATGGTTCTTTAAGCCATTTATCGGGAGGTTTTCTCAAAATCGTAAAAAAAATGCCCCAAATGTGCCTGCTCGGGCGCAACCTATAAGGAGGTTTCCTAGCCGAGGTGTGAGTCTCAGTCTCACCAAGGTCTCCTATAGCAAAATTTATTTAGTGCTAGGACTCTGGGACAGAGAAAGTTTACCCCTCCTTGATTCGGCCACTGCCACACAACGGCCGGACAAATCACAAATCCCCTTTCACCTTTTCGCTACGGCCACCCCCCTCCCTCTCTTGCCACCAGCCACCCGAATCCACCCAACCTGCCCAAAGAGCCGTCGCGGAAAACCCAAGGACGGTACACTGGGAAGGCCCAAAGCGCCCGACGACCACGCCGTACACGCAGAGTTCCTTCTCGAAAACTTGTACGAGCACTCGTCGGTCGCCCGGCGGAGCCAGGGTCGCTGATTGCGTCAGGGGAGTCAGCAGCCGGGTAGCGTGTTTTCCCAAGTCATTTACAAGAGTGTAGCCGGTTTAACCAATTAACAAATTTAACAATTTTCATTCATTTCTTCTTTGGCCCTACCTATTGCCCTAACCGCACTTTCGTTAATCTCCCTATTCTTGTTTGCCAAGGCCCTGGCCAGCTCACCCGTTTCTCCGTACGACTCTGTCGCTCCTGATCCTGCCTCTGCTCACTTCTTTCGGGTCACAAGAAGGGTTCTTTTTAATTGCTTTGACACGCACGCGCTTACACTCGACTTTTCCGTTGACTTTTCACACACGTCCGTCCGCTTCCAGTCGCAAAACTTAATTAATTGCAATAAATAACAAGCCATGCAACGATCATCTTCCCTCTCTCTCTAGCGTTCGGCTGCTCTGTCGACTTTCTGCCATGGGCCGTGTGTCAGGCGCGTGCCATGCGCCGATCGTCCTCTCTCGCTCTCTTCCGTGCGCTGCGACTGCGCCTGTTCGACCGCGCATGCTCGACCACTTGCTAAGGCTTGCGTTGGCGCCGCTGCGCGGGCCGTGTATTAGACGCGAGCCATCCGATGGTCGTCCTCTCTCTCTGTCTCTCTCGTGAGACAGCCCTGGTCCAGGTTCGATGGTCCATGTTCGACCACCTGCACTCAATGGAACATTCGGGACGTGCCTCTCCTCCCCCCTCATGTCCATCGATGGCTATTGCGTAGTTGCTGCAGCTGCGAAAGGCCAGTGATGGGACGGCTGCTAGTGATGAGCGGGTTTGGCGGGTTTTGGCTGGTCTTGCTGGCTATCTAACTAATCACTAACTCTGTGTATTGCGCTTTCCTGGCAACTAAATTAAATCTATATTTTACTAGCCTTCGTGGCGGTCAGTTGTGGCTAACTTATGCTATTTTGTATCACCTTCTCGGCTGCTTAACGCTATGATTAACTTTTAAATACGATTAACTGACTTTATGCCCTTCATGGCTAAATTAACTGCGGCTAACACTAAGGGTGGGAAACTAAACCTAACTTGGTGACTAATAAGGGTGGAAAGCTTAACCTAATTTTGTAACTTAAACTATGATTATAACTTTCCGGCCTAACCGAAAACTATGATTATAAACGTATGTCAAATGGGGGGAGGGGGGAGATTTCACTGTGGCCTTCATGGCTAGCTTAAAACTATGGTTATGTAACGGGAAAAATCTAAACCTAACTCTAAACCCAGCTTCATGGCCTCCCGGGCTAACTGAAAACTGTAACTTTTGAAAATGAGAGGGTGTAGTTTGCTCGCCCTCACAGTTGTCTGCAGTGAGCTCTCTTGTCACCAAGAACTCAAACGTCAAGGCGATCGGACGTGTTTGTCAAGAGCTCCACATTTACGTACCAATAACCCGAGCATATCAACCCGAATTAATTTCCTTTCTGGTTTAATCAGTTGAAAATTTCGATACACAAACTAAAGCGCGCGATTGATAAATTGCTGGACAATTAGACGCGTTAATTAAACAACATTAATTTTTACTTTTATGTTGGACAAAGCAACCTCAAACTTCAACCTTTGAGCTTCGAACTTGTGAGAGTGGCTTGTGGATTTTAAACACTTACACATCTATAAACACATCAACACAGAAGAAAATCACAAATACAGTCAAACATGTCAACAAACAAGACATCAAACAATCCCGCGAACAAACGTCTGCGCAGCGAGAACTCCACCCTCGACTTGGCTGGAAGATCCTCTGATGCTCCGTCACCTTGGCTCATCGAACTTCTCGATATGAGATTTGCTGAGCAGGCGGATCTCATCAGTACCAGCGTGCGCCAGGCTGAGGAGCGGATTCTGCACGAGCTCCAGGAGAAAATAGCTGGAATGGATGGGGCGATTCAACAGCTGACGCAGCGGGTGCAGCAATTGGAGAGCCAGAGAGAGCAGCAACTGCAGAACCATGAAGAGAGTTTGAATGGATTAAGAGCTAAGGTAGGAGAGCTGGAGGCTAGGCTTGATGCAAAGTTAAGCGCAGAGGCCTCTGCAACGGTAGCAAATGATTTGCGACTGCATGGAGTGCCTTGGCTTGAAAATGAAAACCTTAAAGCGCTCTTCAACAACCTATGCTTTTTTATGAAGATCTCACCTCTGCCCAGGGTGAAAAGTATTTTTCGTCTGAAACCTCGAGTGCAAGCACACACAGCTTTGGACCCAATCGTCATAGTAAAGCTTGAAAGTGCCGGGGACACAGCTGTATTACTAAGAGCACTGGGTGCTTATCGAAGAGACACCAAGCAACCATTAACTCTCAACACTCTTGGCATAGAATCGGAAGCTCCATTCTATGTAAACGAACAGCTAACCAAAACAAACCACGAAATTTTCAAAGCTGCGATGCGAATGAAGAAGGGAAAAGAGCTGTCAGCTGTATTTACACGTCGCGGGCTTGTGCATGTGAGACAAAGCACTGGCGGCAAATTCATATGCATCGAGAGCTTGCAAAAGCTTTCGTCACTGCAGCAGCAGCAAACAATTTCTAATGTTGAGTCCGATAACCCACCACCCCTCGTGCCACCTACTGATCACACTCGAACTTTGATGGACAACAGTTTGTTTCGTCAGTAAAATATGTTTGCGACTCTTTAACGCTCTGTTATACTTACTTCTATTTAATCTTAGGAATTATTACATTTTTATCTTACCTCAGTAAAATTGATATATGTGCAAAATTTTTTTTTGTTATTTCTTTCGATCCAATAACGGTACATTGGTTTTGAGTATACACTTTCTTTCTTGTTTACTTCATGTCGTTTTGCCAAGTGTTCACTTCTATTTATCTCCTAATCTGTGGTGCAGTTATATGAAACAAGCGAGCCATCCCATGTTTCTCATAGAAAATTGATATATGTGCACTTTGAGTTATTTGTCTTTTAAGGGAAATAGCTTCAACATAAATGGCAGTTACAATGACAAAATATTGAACAGGTGTGCAAGCAATATTATTAACATAGCAATCGAGTGAATTTCAAATGATAAAATTTTATTTTAGCTAAAAATGCCCCTTACAAAAGAACTTTCCCTTAAACAGCAGATAAAAGTCAAATCCATGCATGAAGTTAAATTAAAAATTGGTGTAAACGCAGTTTAACGAACAGCCATCGTAACACAGTAACCAAACTTTTTGAATAGTCCTCAAAAGTATTGCCAAAATCAGCGATTCCCAAGGTGGATGAGAGCACCAAGCAACTCATAAGGACTCTAGCAGCCAATAAATTGATTAGCTGCGCTCAAATTAAGTCGGAGCTAAGTCTACCAATATGTCGACGACTCATGCAGCAAATTTGCCGAAAGGAGTTGCATCTTCAGATACAGTCCAAGGTACCTAAACCGCGCCACAAGCAACATGACAAGAATGAGCAAATGGCCATTTATGAAAAGAATAAATTTTGTAACGAAGATATAGAATCCTTCATATTAAGTGATAAAAATAGTTTAACCTAGACGGCCCAGATGGATTTGTAGAGATATGCGACATCCCCGACCGACCTGCTACAAGCGCAACCATGGTGGTGAGTCTCTTATGGTATAGGCTTTCTTTAGTGCAAAAGGCAAGTTGTAAATTCGATTTGGGCCTGCCCGTATCAATGCGCAAATGTGTGTAGAGATGCGGGAAAGTAAGCTTATCACAATCGCGGAAGAGTTCCATGGTGACAATTGGATTTTTCAGCAAGAATAAGCTTCAATACACGTTGCCCGGCGACAAAGGCATATTTCAGGTCCCACAATATTCCGCTGTTACAGTGGCCGGCATTAGTTTCGGATCTAAATCCAATTGAGAATCTGTAGGTCATCATTTCTGCCACAAAATTCGATGCTGTGAAGGAGTCCGACACTTTGATGCAGCTTTAAGAAGCAATTGTGAAGGTGTGGGAATATATTTATTTAAGTGTTTTACAAAACTTGGCTAATTCAATGCCGCTGCGGTTGCCGTTACTGAAAACGATAAATGGCAACCCAATTTTATATTAAAGATATCACTAGACTACATTTAGAGTAAAGTTTCCATTTAAAATATAAAAATAAAACACATTTAAGAATTTGCACATATAGCAATTTTCTAAGAAATTATATTTAATTATTTTTGTTTGTTAGTTAATTGTTTTAAATAAAATATGCTTATGTATTTTTTAATTTCAATATCCAATACCTTTGTAAAAAGAAATTATGTCACAAATGAAAAAGAATGCATATGTAAATAACTAAGCAAAATACGTTTGCACATATATCAATTTTACTGAGGTATTTACATCCTCGAATCAAATGGTATGTAGTCCTAATATCATTTTAATAGATGAATTGCGTGCGCGGTGTGTAGGCTTTATCTCGCATTATGCAGGGTGACATGAATTCTTCCAACAGCAACAGCTATGCTTTACTTCGTATTCTTACTAAACAGTGGTCAGGTCTAAAAGTAGTACACTTGAATGCGCAAAGTTTAGTGAATAAGATTGAAGAGTTTCGATATTTATTTGTTAATTCGAATGTAGATGTCATATGTGTATCTGAAACGTGGTTTGTGTCTGATTTGTGTGATTCAATGTTTTCATGTGATACCTATGTTCTGTATCGTTCTGATCGTAGAGACCATGCTGGAGGAGTGGCAGTTTATGTTAAAAAAAAGTCTTAGTTCTAGAGTAGTATGTAAGCAACCGCCAGGAAATGCAATGGAATGGATATTTATAAAAATTATTAGCAAAAGAGACCAACGCAATATTTTAGTTGGCTGTATATACAGACCAAACCGCAATACAGAATATAATGAACTAATTGATCTTGTCTCTACACTTTCAGTAGACTATAATGATGTTATTTTAACTGGAGACATGAATTCAAATATTCTGCGGGAAACGCATTTATTAAATAATATGGAATCTCTTGGACTAAAAATTGTAAATGATCAAACTCCAACGCACTTCACTAGTACCTGCAATACACTCTTAGACGTATTCTTCGTAAGCAACTTTGACAAAGTTCAATGTTATGACCAATTTTCTGTTCCAGTCTTCTCCAAACATGATGTCCTGTTTTTGTCTTATGATTTGTATGCGGACCACAATGAAAGTCCAATTGAATACAGGGATTTTAAAAATATTGACCGTTCTTTGTTGACTGCTGATCTGTGTATGTGTGACTGGACCTCTATTTATAATCTACCAACCGTTGACTCCCAACTTGACCTTTTCACAAACAACCTAATATTTTTATATAACAAGCATGCTCCGCTCAGACGAAAATCACTTCGCACTAACTTACGGCCCTGGTTCAACAATAACATTAAAAAACTTATTGATCTTCGAGATAAAGCTTTTGCTAAGTGGAAGCGTTTCAAAACTGATCAACACCACAGACAGTTTAAATTGCTAAGAGGAAAAGTAACGTCTTTGATTAATTTATCTAAGAGAGAGTATTACTCTGATAAGTTTTATAATGCAGAGACGAGTGCACAAACATGGAAATTCTTAAAAGAACTTGGCGTCGGCAAGTCTAAGCCTCAAGCCAGCTTGAACATAAATATTGACGAATTAAACATACAGTTTATTAGATCTCATGTACCTGAAGTGTAACACAATACGTACCTGAACAGTCAACCTTACAAAACATGTGATAATAGTTTTAGCTTTATGTGTGTTAGTCAATGTGATGTCCTTGAATCTATACTACAAATAAAATCCAATGCTACGGGTCTAGATGATATTAATCCCAAATTTTTAAAAATAGTTCTTCCCCTTATCCTTCCCTACATAACACATATTTTTAATACTGCCCTGACTACATCCACATTCGCCGATTCTTGAAAGCTGCTAAAATTATAGCCATACCAAAAAGTGCCAATGAGTATCGACCAATCTCAATTTTACCATTTCTCTCGAAAGTACTTGAAACTTTAATGGCAAAACAAATTAATACTTTTATGCTCACCGAGAAACTTTTTAATGACAACCAATCTAGATTTAGAAAAGGACGAAGTTGCACGACGGCTATTATAAATATAACAGAAGAAATTCGAAAAACCGTAGATAGGTCATATAACATTTTTAACACTTTTAGATTATAGCAAAGCATTTGACACGGTAAGCCACGAAATTCTATGCACCAAATTAAAGAAACTGTACATGTTCTCAAGCACGGCTGTGAAATTCCTGCAGTCATATCTCGCAGAGCGGCGACAGGCTGTTGTCACATCAAGCGCTTCTTCGTCATTTTTGACTAGGAAACGTGGTGTCCCGCAGGGATCGGTTCTTGGACCTCTCTTGTTTTCTATTTATGTAAATGACCTACCAAGTGTTTTATCAAAGTGTGATGTGCATATGTATGCGGATGACGTTCAGTTGTATGTTAGCAGTCCTTTGTGTAAAATAGATGAGTGTGTGCATGACTGTAATAGCGAACTATGTAGAATAAGTGAATGGGCTGAAAGAAACAGTCTGGGATTAAACCCATCCAAATCAAAGTGTCTAATAATTAGCAACAAAAACTTTGATTTTTCCAGCTTGCCACAGCTAACAATAAAAAATTCTGCTATTAAATATGAAAAACAAGCAAGGAATTTGGGATTTGTGTTTTCCACAACTCTCACATGGAACGATCATATTGTTGGATCCGTAGGCAAGTTGTATGGGCTACTAAGAAGCCAGAATGTTATTAAGCACTTCCTACCAGTCAAGATTCGCTTATTGATAGCCAAGACCCTCCTAACTTCTGTCCTCTTTTATGGTGTTGAAGTATTCAATAACTGTGATTCAGCAAGTAAACGTAATATACAAGTAGCCTTTAACAACATAGCACGGTACATCTACAATCGAAGACGAACTGATAGAATATCTGACGTATCCATTAATATATTTGACCTACCCCTACAATCGTGGATGGATGTGCGAAGTCTTGTCTTATTACATAAAATAGTCTGGACAAAAGAACCCTCATACCTATATGAAAAACTTAACTTTAGCCTTTCAAAAAGAACAAACAACATTGTGTGTCAAAAGTACAGACTGTCAGTTTCGGAGAGACAGTTTTTCATCCATACTGTTCGCTGTTGGAATCGATTACCCCACGATATAAAGACTATAAGGAACGCCACGCAATTTAGGCTTAGAATAGAAGAACACTTACGAACTGCAAACATTTGATTCGAGGAAACCATTAGTTGATAAAGGAATAATAACATTAAATATTAATTATATAATTGAACTGTTTAATTTTGTATGTTAACGTTAAATGATGATATTGATACATGTTTAGGTATAAGCTCGCATTTAAGTAGGTTATCTAAAATATTTAAGTAATTTTCAACCGTTGTGACTGGCACAATAATTTATAAGTATTTTGTACTTGTAGCGTCAGGATGTCTTGCCAATTAAACAAACAAGTCCTCTCCATTGGGCCACCACTGCTTAAGAAGAATAACTGAACAGTGAGCGATTTAAGTGAGTTTACTCACTTAGAAAAAAAGAACAAGTATACATTAGATAATAAGAGAGATATTCAAGAGTGCGGATAACAAATTCGAGCTCAATCGTGTATACAGTTTAAAAAAAAAGGCTATCAGTGGGGGTGTGTCAGCTTTATATTTTCAGTAAATTGAGTTTTTCTCACTTCTCTACAAGTTCAAGTTTTACTTTTCATACCTCCGTCATTATTAAATCTCTACTTCTTTGTTCCACCAGAAAGCTTATGGCAAAATTAAAAGTATTTATTTATTTGAACAAACTATGACAATAAAAGATTTTTGATCACAAAACTTAAAGTTTTAAACCGATTTTTAACAATCAAGTTCGATATGCATTAGGGTATTTATAGATTATCAGTTAAAAACCGATGTACAAGGAATAATTTAGTGGTTGATTGGATTCCTACGGCAATGCACAGTTCTATCTATTTTAGTCTGGTTTATCCAATTCCTGCTCATTATAGTAAAGAATCAACAACATTATTTGCATCATACGAGTCACATGGCTCCATATCCGTTTCATATTCTTCATCCAATTTCGAGGTACCTGAATTTCCATCATCTGCACTTGGATGTTTGTACTCCTGACGCATGAAATGTTGCCACAGTACACGTCCCATTGAAAGTGGCGGCTCCTTATCCCTTTCCGTATTATAGACCAACCAAAGGGCATTCTGTTGGGCATATTAAGAATTAAGCAGAGAAGGCCAATTCTGGATCAGACTCACTTTTGCCAATTTCACATGCAAATTGTAACCACATTGCTGCTCTGACAATATGGTCACCTCACCCAACAGGTTCAGAATGCAGTGCTGGGGCGGTGTGGTCTCTTTAATGCTGTAGATTAAGGTATTGCCATTATGTTTCAGTTTATATTCCAGCACTTGCTGTTCGAAAATTTATTCAATCTGGCTGAGCGTCTGATACCATTTGACCTTGGGACGTCCAGTTGATAATAAGTGCACATTGCAATTTGCTCCAAGGTGGGAGAGAAAAAACTGTTTCCTTTTGCGACGGATTTGGTTTGTTCCTTAAAAGGGGGTAGAATTCTCATCGAGCAAGCCTTTTATGAGTTGTTGTGCTTGCTAGTTGCTTGAGGAATCCTCGCTGCCCAGCTCTCGCAATAGCATGTCTAGAAATGCTGAATTGTTCTCTGAAATGATCTTGGTCCCTTTCTCTATTTTATCTTTAGGATGGAATTTGGTTTTTTGATTCCGGATGCTTCGATGAGATTTGCTTAGTTATTAGTTTCGGTTTAATATCTTCCTTATTATCCAGAACACCATAAATTGATTTTGAAATTTTATTAGGCCTTGCCAGATACTTCGCCTGTTGGTCAAACAACTGCCTCATTTTATTTTCATCCCTTTGCAGTTCAGCATATCCGCGAAGTATCAACTCCTTTCTAACCAGCACTTTGTATACTGAGGTTCGCATTGTGGGACATTGCTCAAGCCATTTCAAGGTATCCTTGGGCTTATACTTGGTGGGACAAACAGCCATGTGAGCAGAGTCGTAGACCACCACTAAGGTGCCTGGTTGCTAGAGCGGATTGGTTGGTCGGTTGTCGCAACGCTTCTGCTCGCACTCACCCTTGATCAAAAGATAGGTACAAAAGGGATGTCTTTGGACGTCACCTATTCCATTGTACGCTCATTCGTTCTTATGCCATTGGCATCTAGAAATTCGACAAGTCGAGTTAACTCGATTTGGATGGCATCGTCCAGCATCACATAGGTGGCAATCTGCTTATGGTGCTGCTTGGGCTCCAGACAATTCATTATGTTATCAGCCATTGTGTGGAAACGGAAGACAAACTTTGACCAAGATTCTGGTAAACCGTAGTGCACGAACAGATCAATGTTTCGCTTTGTCAAGGGTGGATGCGGCAGATGATCAGTGGCCAACAACAGCTCATTGGGTTTCTGCAGAGAAAGAGAAGGGAAATAGACAAAAACATTAGAATAGAAAAATGACTTTAAGAGAATCAGCATTAAAAGTCGAGTCGATATAGCCCCGGTCCGTTCGCCATTCGTCCGTCTGTATGATCACCTAGATCTCAGAGACTAGAAGAGCTAGCGAAACCAAATTAAAAGTGTAGACTCCTTTTGACTGCGCGCAGATCAAGTTTGTTTCCAATTTTTTCCAGGCCCACCCTGGGAATTCAATGTTAAATAACTCCCAAAATTTTTTAGATATAGAGCTTAAATTAAAAACTTTCATTTATATTTGCAATACCTATAATCCCTGAAATTTTCATCAAGATCGGATATAAAATAGCCAAGATAAAAAATTTTGCATACTTTCGGATTATTAATTTTATTAACGCAAAGGTTAATTGGAATATCTGAGGTATGGGAATAAAAATTAGCTCCTATTTGCTCCAGCACCTTTTGGAAAATAATTCTGTTTAACTTTTACCTTCAGGACAAGGAAAAGAATTAAGGAAATTTTGTCCAAAAAATGTTAAAATCTTAAGACACACACACGGTGCTCATGGGTGTTTGAGGTTTCCAGTATTCCATATACTATTTGCCTACAAAAAAAAACCTTTGTACGACCATTTGCAGTGTAAATGGCTGAAAAATGTAGACCTGTAGGAGTAACTCATAAGAATCAAATGCATAAATATAAAGTTCCAAAAAACATATAATATCAGAAATGATGGTGAAGTAACCGACTGCCTGCCTTTACCCCAATATATTAAACGTTTACTGACAGTGGATTCTGAAAAGAGATTTGGTTATACATATGTAACAAGACTCACGCGCGGATCTAGGAACTGGAAAATTATTTTACAACGAAAAATGTTAATTTATTTGTGTAATTTAAGTCTTTTTTTACATTTCCTATGAGATCATTAATGGAAAATATATTCTGGTAGTGCAAGGCCTAGCGGATCTATTCACACACTTCCCCTATTCCCGCTGCCGCTGACTTCCAGACTGTCCGATGCTGCTGCCTTGGGCACCAGAGCTCCAGTCCTCTCTCCTTCTCGCAAATGTGTCGACGTGCGGGATGGCTCTTGTCGCTCCTGATGCGCCTGTTCCTTTCTGCTCGCCCTCTTTGCTTTTCCCAATGGCTTTGTTGTTTTATTGCGACAGGTCGTTGAACTGAAGGCCGAGTTCGCCGTGAAATCCGTTTTTACTCTCCAACTAAAGCTGTCTTGCGAATGGAGATATTCATTGACATATTCATATTCACATTCGCTGCCGGTAAAAATGTTGACTGCAACTATGACAGCCTCAAAAATGTTGATGGGTGGTGCGATAGGAGTGGAATTCAAGCATAGATCCCTCGAAATATTGGGTGCAAAAGAAAGTTACCCTCCGGATCAGCAACAACAAAAAAAATATTTAAATTGCACTGTTGAGAAAATGCTTGGCCTCCGTTTTGAGTTTTTCGATTTATTTTGTAGTAGATCTGCATGTGCAAATAAAACGGTTTTGGCTTACACAGCGCGTAATAGGTCGCTAGCCTATATTTATTCGAACGCGTACGCTTAATGTTTAATTTGAATTGTTTTTGTTTCGGATGTTCACGACTAACTTTTTCAACTCTGAGTTCTCACAACTCTTGTGCAACATAATGAATTCATGTGTCGACTCGGTTTCGGTGTAATTATTCAAGTCCTTCACATAAATTTCTACACCTTCTACAATGTTTTGAACTGAGTGATTTGTACGATGTGTAGAAGTCATCCCTCTAGACCCAGAATGTCAGTGACTGTTAAAAAGTTAACTATGTCAGGAGTCTGTACCAACGTACATCAAAAGTGTACAATGTGAGAAAATTTCCCGAAAGTATTCCAAAGCGTCATATTTTCGGTGTGTATGTTGTTGCGGTTTTTTGCGACCATATAAACGAAGAGTATTTAATTCAAATCACATTTGGTTAGCAAGTTTTTTGTTTTTTTTTTTTTTTTAAATTTCATCGAAAGATGATTCATTCTTATTTTTTAAAGTAACAATTCAATCACATTGGCAACGTGAGCTCAGGCTGATGATATGTGAAGTCCTAGAATCTGAAGACTCCCACTGAGTGTCAGAATCCCAGCATTGACGGCAGTTTTTTCAATTGATGATCTGGCCATAGTCCCTTGGGGCCGTACACACTCAGCAATTCACACCGTATGCTTGCCGAAGTCATGCTTTACTGTGTGTTAGAAAAGAGACAGTCACATTTTTGCGATCATTTCTTGGGAAACCGTGATGCAAGCAGCAACTCAGCAAATGTGAACACACATTCATGATTTTCGTGCATACAACTTTCCTCATCACGCGGCAATTCGCTCAGAAGGTCCGATTTATCTATCTACAAAACTGTGGGAGATATGACTTTTTCAAAATTGCGGGGGCGGGAAAAAATTTAAAATAACTTGATCTGCTGCAAATATAACAAGTTTATGTCCCATACATGTCAAACCTCTATCTCTAACCATTTCTGAGATCTGTTTGTTCATATATATATTTTATTGTGTCGGAAATGATTCCTTCTCCTTGTTACGCATTTTTGGACAAACTTAATATACTCTGTGTACCTTTGGTACAGAGTATAACAAAAGTAACTCACCTGCATTGCAGCCTGTTCGATGCCCACACACTGATAACCCTTACACTTCAATGACCTGCCCAGTTGATCCATTTAACACGAATTCTTGCAATATATCAAACATTCCGATCCAGTTTCTTCATTAGCTGATTGAACGGATTTGCATGCCATTGTTGAGCTACCACAATAAGCTGCAGTCGAGGTATGGACAATCTGTACAAGCGATGGAGCTGGTCACCCAAAAGCTGTGGCACCGCTGACCGCATTCGGTCGTAATCATCGAAAATGAAATTCTTCAAGCGATGCTGGTCAATCAGACTCAAACCATTGCTTTGAAACTCCAGCAATCCCGAGAAATGCGCCAAAGTGGACACCAGAATGCTCACACGAATTGAGCAGCTACAGGCACACATCGGACATGGAATGAATTTGGGTATTGACAACTTTCAGCATTTGTGTGCCAAAGGGTTGCATGAGATAGTCACAATGTTTAGACAAAATATTGGCATTATCTATTGAATCCATGAGCGTATATCCAAAGGTCCAAGCCTGATTCCATTTAGGGTCATCTGCATGCGAGGCATAACCATTGAACAGAGACTGGGTAGATAGCACCATTATAAGGATCAAAGAATTACCCTGCATAAGATAAGGGCAGGGATACATCTATGTGGGCAGGCTTCTGCGAAAGTGTAAGTCCTTGATGGATTTATGAATGTCCTCACACAGTGACGCCGCCTGTAAGTCGCAATGTGCGTGCTTCAGTCCATTTCATGAATTCGACTTGCAAACTAAAGTTGACTATGAATTCGCCGTCAATTCATGAAATGCGGAAATCCAGGCAACTTAACGCTGCGTTGGTGTTGCCAGATCGTTTGATTCTCATATGTGCGCTGGTCTTTTGTGAATTTACAAAAGCTGCATAAACAGGAACAAATTTGATTTCGCATATTGAAGAAATCGTGAATTTCATAGCATAAACGTAATATGGTATGGTCTTTTGTGAATTGACATAAGCTACATAAACAGGAAAAATTTTATTTTGCAAATGTCAAAACTGTCACTTGCACATATCATTTGTGCCATCACATATAAAAATCGTATAAAATCGAGCAAAATCTTTAAGCTTAATTTATGCAAATATGTAGATTAATCGGCAGGACACGGGGGTTGCAGCATCAATCAAATTAACATATTAGGCCGCAAAATCGAAATCAAATTTATTAATGACCAAAGGATAAAGCAAGGAATGTTGTACTTACACTGGTTACTGTTCATATTGTTCTTTGAGACAGACATATTGCACAATAGAGCAAGGAAAATAAGTTGAAAAATTCCAAAGCAAACGAAAAACGTATGTAGACTTTAAGGAAATTGTATTTTGTTCGACTCCATGGTTCATCGGAAACTTCCATTTTTAATGTCAGCAGAAAATGTCACTTGAAGCCAGTATGGTCAGCTGTTGATGCCCAAAAAATGAATAAAACGGGAAAAATCTAAATAAAAATAGCTTAAGAACAAGGCTAAAATTTTTAAAATGAAAAAAAAAATGGTTTATTCTTTCAGAAGTGAAGAGTTGCTGGTTTTATGTTTACGTAAGAAATTTCAACTACTTAGCGTATTGGCACAGGCAACATTTTTAAAGAAATAAGGTCTGAGTTAACATAGCGCCACACAGTGACAATAAAGTCAATGACGCTCCCGCGCCTGGTCTTCCCATCTGGACTCCTCCATTCTAAGCCGCCTTCGCTTTATACGCCTTTTTTACTGGAGCTTCTTTGTTTATCCTAGTGACATGTCCTTACCAGCGCACCCGCTGTTGCTATATGCGCTTGACCTGGCAGGTGTCCCCATGGAGCTCATACAGTTCGGTGTTCTTTCAAATGTGGCAATCATCGCCAACTTTTTAAAGTCCATAAATCCTCCGAAGAATCTTTCGTTCAAACACACCAACCGCCGTTTCATCCGCTGCTGTCATTGTCCATGCTTCTGCGCCGTATTGCAGGACTGGGATAAAAAGCGACTTGTATAGGGCTAATTTTTTTTCTTCGCTTGAGGTCTCTGCTCTTGAGCTCCCTACTTAGCCCGTAATAGTATCGGTTGCAAGAGTGATTCTTCGTCGGATTTCCAGACTGATGTTGTTGTCGCTGGTTATCGTCGTTCCGAGGTAAACAAAATCATCTACAACTTCAAAGTTGTATTCTCCCATTGTAACAGATTGTCAAAGACGCAAGGACTTATTGTCGGCGGATACTAGTTATTTCGTCTGGTCCTCATTTACCGCTAAACCCATTAGTTCAGACTACCTCTTAATCTCTGAAAACGCTCTGCTTACCGCCCGTTTGGTTTTGCCGATAATGTCAATATCACTGGCATATGCGAATAGCATTAGATCTTTATGAATAAAGGCGCCTGTTCTGTTGGCATGTGGGCACTGGCGCAGTATATATTTCGATTAAAGAAGTCACACGATAAGGTATCGCCCTGCCTAAAACGTCTTTTGGTATCAAATGGTTCAGAGAGGTTCTTTCCTATTTTGACGGAGCTTTGCGTACTTCTTAACGTCATCATGCAAAGTCGAACGTACTTTGCTGGAATACCAAAGGTAGACAGGGCTTCAAACAAACTTGACCTTATCGGTGTGTCAAAGGCTGAATCAACAGTGGTCAGGTTTTAAAGTTTAACACTTGAATGCGCAAACTTTAATGAATAAGATTGAAGATTTCCGATACTTATTTGTCTATTCGAATGCAGATGTCATATTTATGTAAAATAGTATTTACACCATCAGTTTATTAATAAAGAAAAAACCATTTATTCTTCTTGGTACAGTATGATAATGATAAATAGAAATATGATCTCAGGATCTTAACAGCTTTGAATTGGAATTTTAATCGACACAACAACTGAATTGGCAACTCCGACAAATAAGCAACACGTCCGTTCTTCAACAATTCTGTAACGACACTGCTTCGACGCCGATTTTATTCGTCCGCTCGTTTCTCCTGCTTCTCGTCTTCTCTTCTACTCGCTGCCTGTCCACTTTACATTCGGCCATTCCTGATCGATGACAAATCCTCCTCGTCAACAGAAGCATATCTCCAAAGCTTAATATGATCGCAGCTCGTCGATGTATTGATGGGACCCTCTACATCACCCACTTTTCTGATGTCATATCGTCCATTTCTTTTGATATTAGTGATTTCGTATGGGCCTAAATATTCACTTGCCAGTTTTTAACCTGCTACAAACTGGGTACGGCGTAAGGCAACAAGATCTCCGATTTGGAAGCCAACTTTGTTTTTACGCTTCGAATCATATTGGGTTTTGTAAGCTTCTTGCGCGCGTTGTATTTCCTCCTTAGCACTTTGCTGACCCAATCGTCTTTGTTCATCAAATGCGCCGTATATTTCCTGCTCGAGCCATTGAGCTATGTTGTCACTGGCTTTATTATTCATCTTTACTTCAAACATTAACTCGAATGGAGATATTTTTGTCGACGCCTGATTATGCGAATTCACATTTTGTACCATTTCGTAGGCTCTTCAGCTGACAATTTAAATATAATTGACAACACCGTGCTGTTAATTCTCTCAATTTGGAAGTTACTTCTTGGGACTCCAGTCGTACTCCATACATTTTACATACCATTTTCCTTAACATACTCGGAAAATAAGTTTTTCCGAATACTGCTGACCATGTCTCAATCTTCTTTAAAGTCTCTTCGCAGCTAGTTGTCTTTGTCGGAAACAGCCATACAAATTTGGCAAACGCATCCACCATGGCAAAGATATATTTGTACTGCTTGGATGTCGAGTCCATTGGACCGAGGTGGTCTACATGCAGCGTATGCAGAGGTTGATCTCCTTTATTGATACAGCGATAACACTCTCTTATTTCCCAAGTTTCTTGTTATATTTCACGCAATTTTTTATCACTTGTGTGTCTTTTTTTTTTAAATGTCAAATCCAGTAAGTCTGACTTAACGCGTGCATAGTTTTCTGAATGCCAAAGTGTCCTGCGTGATGGGCATCAACGACAACAACTTAGGCACTACTAGCAAGTCGTTCCCATTTAATTCTTTGTACATAAGACTGCCCTTTAACTTAAAAGTCTCATATGGACGAGTGGCTAGTATCTCTGTCACTGCTTTGATCATTTCATTCTTTTGTGATTTCTGAAGACACTATCAAACCTTTTTGAGGATATCGGCTAAGACATTCGACACGTTTGAGCCTTTCCCTTGAACGATGCTCCACTTCAAAATCGAAGTCCTGTAGGTACATGACCCACTGAGCCACTTCTTGAGGAACGTCCTGTTTTTCAAGTGTCTGTTTGAATGCTGCGCAGTCTGTGACCAGTTTGAACAACAAGTATTGGCGGAATTTCTTTGCAGCCAAATATACCGCTTTTGCCTCTAGGATATAGCTATGTTGCCGTGATTCCGATTCTGAGGTCTTCTTGCTCCAAAACAGCACTGGGTAAAGCTTTCCTTTAGACCACTGCAACAGTGTTGCACCAAATTCATCCTTTGATGCGTCTGTGGGGTGATGCGGCGTGGTTTTTGGCATCTCTGTTGTATAGCTGCAGTACAGGTCCTTTGGTCAAGGCATTCTTTAACTGCTGAAATGCATCGAGCTGGCATGAAGTAATTTCGAACACTGTTTCTTTACGCAGCAAATCAGTTAAGGGGCGAGCAATTTGGGAATATTTCTCAATGAACTTGCGAAAAAATCCGGTTAGTCCCAAAAATGCTTGCACAGTTCGGACTTTCTTTGGCACTAGAAACTTCTTAACAGCATCCGTCTTTTCTTTACCAGGCCATATGACGCCATCTTTGTTACAGTGACCCAAAAAGCAAATCTCCGTCTGCGAAAAATGACATTTGCTCCCTTTTATTTTCAAGCCATAAGCTGCAGCTTTATCAAAGACCATCTGTAGCTTCGTCAAACCTTCTTCTGCCGGCTCAGAGTGTATTATAATGTCGTCCATATACAGGTAAAGAACATTCTTGTTCATAAGTTTCTGAAATATGTGATTTACATATCTAATGAAAACAGCCGGCGAGTTTCAAAATTCAAATGGGGCCTTATTAAACTCGAATAGGCCATTTTTCGCTATAAACGCAGTATACTTCTTGCTGCTTTTTTCTATGGACACGTGGAAAATCCGTTCTCCAAATCTATGACCGTAAAGAACTTCGACTTCTGAACTGTAGCCAACACATCTTCGATTATTGGAACAGGAAAACAATCCTTTAATACCCTGGAGTTCAGCGTGCGAGAGTCGAAACATGGCCGTCGTGTGTCATCCTTTTTATTGGCCAGGACCAATCGACTGGCAAAGTTGGAGGTGGACGATCTTATGATGCCCAAGTCGAGCCAATCTGTAATTTGCTTCTTGACATCCTCCTCCTCTACTATAGCAAGACGGCTGGGAGAATGACGAAGAGGTATTATTTCGCCATCTGGTGTAATCGTCAGTTTTACCGGGCACTCTGCTACAGACACAACGGGCTTGTACTTGTCGATCATCGCTTGCACTTGTTGTTTGTACTGTGGGGGAACATCAATATCAGAATTTGTTTGTACAACATTATAAATACTTATCTGATTTAACATTTTAGTTTTCTCCCCAATGGGGAATCCTTCCGGCGACATAGTGAATATAAATTTGCCCATGAGGTCGTAGCCAAGCAGATCATCATATCCAACTGTATTGTCGGCTACTACAACAATATCATGTGAGGTCTGCAAGTCATCCATTCTGACATCTGCAGTAAAACACCCATCAGGACGAGTTGTCTGGTTGCCCAGTCCGCGCAGCTGCGTGTTTCCCTTCCTTAGAACAACATGCTTGAGTTTACTGTGGACGCTTCTCTTCAAATGGTTACGTCCGCTCCAATGTCCACTAATCAGCTTACTTCCAGTCCATTTATGACAACTTTCTCATACGCCTATTGTTGTGTACAACACGGAGGTTTGTTGATGCTCTAGGGCAGTTTTTGGATATGTGCTCCTTTTGTTGACAACAAATGCACTTAACATCTTAATTGCAGTTTTTTCGCAAATGATCCGACGACCCACAATTGTAGCATCGCAGTTTCTTAACATTGCTTTCGCGTTGTACACTCTCTCTCTCTCTCTGATCGTGTTTAAACTGTTTCTCCGAATGAGACACACGTTCAAATATAGCATATTGTTTTTCCAGCTGTTTGTACTCCTGGCATCCGTACAAGTTATATTTAAAGTCGCTCTTTAATCCCAATCCATCGACCACATACCGAATGACAGATGCGGTGTCTACTTGGCCAAGGGATGCAATTTTTTTCATTTGAAGAAAATATTCTTTAAAACTTCGCCGCTTTTCATCTTTCTTTTGCGTTGCTCTGCTTGAACATCGGCGCTGCGCACATTGTCTCGATCAAACTCGTTTTTCAACACTGCACATAGCCCTTCGTAGTCGTGAACTAGTTCTGACTCTAGAACTAGAACTGACTCTAGAACTAGTGCTCGTGCCTGCACATATTTTTGAGCATCACTTAGTCCATAGGTCTTTGCATTTGTTTCAAAGTTTGTAAACCAATGGCGCACTGGAATGTTGATTCCGTCAGAGCTTGGTATAATGGTGGAGAAATTTCTGCACTGATTTTTGACATATCGTCCGCTTGCTCCCGACTTACTTGGATCTTCTCCTATCATTTTGTCCTCTATTTTGGCTTCTCCCTCTTTTGGCAGCATCTGCGTCTGTTTAATTATCTGCTGCATTTTCCTTGCTTTTGCTCGTGTGTTGTATGTCTGTCTCGCTTGCGCTACCGGATTCGTCGACTTTAGTTTTGTTTTCAGTTTGTCGCTCGCACTTTTTCTGCGGTCACTCATGAACTTTCTGGAAAGTTTCTTTTTTTTGTTTTAAATGTTCAGCTTAGAGTTTATTTGTTCGCAATTTTTGACGACACAGATTTATCACAACGGTTCAACTGCACACCGATTGGTTAGGACGAGCCCCCAAATGTAAGATGGGACTTACACCATCAGTTTATTAATAAAGAAAAACCCATTTATGCTGTTGGTACAGTATGATAATGACAAATTGAAATAAATATGTTCTCAGGATCTTAACAGATTTGAATTGAAATTTTAATCGACACAACAACTCAATTGGCAACTCAGCAACACGTCCGCTCTTTAACAATTCTGTAACGACACTGCTTCGACGCCGATTAAATTCCTTTGCTCGTTTCTCCGGCTTCTCGTCTTCTCTTCTACTCGCTGCCTCTTCACAACCGCTACTCTCATATCCACTTTCACATGTATAGATTGTCATAAAAAAGGGTAATTAAACGGGTAATAAGATGACTAAATAGACGGGTAAATAGAAGAAGCAGATCAAATGGTCTAAAAAGTCGCGAAATTATCCTGAAGATTTAATAATTGACAAATGTCGTTGGGTAATAGAAGGAGTACATTGAACGGTTCAAAAATCTCGACATTAAATACTATTTTATCGACAAGGCTTCGAATAGCAGATTTTTAAATTGGGGTGCTATAAATTATCATGAAGATTTGATAAAGGGGGCATAGTTAAGCTTCACATCTAGTCGTTTTGTGATTAAAATACTAAAAGAGGGGGGAGTAGTATCTAGTATTTTCTTGAATAAAAGGAAAAATTACCATTTAAAATTAAGAAGGTTTTAAGTACTTACCCTTTTTATAGGAAACACAACTATTCGGTTTAAGGCCATTATTACTCGAAGATCAACAAAAAATATTACCCTTGTATTAGAAAAGTGATTTTAAAATATTTTCATTCAATTTATCAGAGAAAGCGTTTCTTTTTCTGGATTTTTATTAAAACCTTTTATGCCAAATCTTTCCAAATTTAAAAAAATATTATGGTTTAAATAAAAAACAAATTTTTTTAACAGAACAATTAAAAAAAAGATGTGAGTGTCGAGGCTTTGATTTGAAACGTGATGGCTTACTTTCGAAATCACAAGCTCTTTCAATGGTTATAAATCAGCAATGACAATCTTTCAGAAGAAGAAAACAGTGACAACAAGATTACTGTCTTCTGCGTTCTTCCTTCTTTTCTGTTATTTTGTTAAATCACTTACAAATCTCTGATAACTCACTGTAAAGTCACTGTTTAGTCACTATCAAGTCACTGTTTAGTCACTATCAAGTCACTGTTTAGTCACTGTCAAGTCACTGTCAACATACTGCCAAGTCACCGTTACGTCACAGTCAATTCACTGTTCAGTCACTGTCAAGTCACTGTTTAATCACTGACATGTCACTGTTTAGTCACTGATTAGTCACTGTCAAGTAACATTCAATTCACTGTTTAGTCACTGTCAGGTAACTGTTTAATCTCTGTCATGTCACTGTTTAGTCACTGCCAAGTCACTGTTTAGTCACTGTCAAGTCACTTTTAAGTCACTGTCTAGTTACGGTCAAGACACTGTTTAGTCACTTTCTTGACACTGTCAAGACACTGAATGGTCACTAGACTGAACATAATCATATGGGAATTTTTATTTTTGAAATGTTCTGTTCCTCAGGGCGCAAAAATTCGTTATTCTTTATAGTTACCATGACAAAAAACCAAAATTCGAAATTTTAAGGTTTAATACTGGTGCCGTGGGCTTAAAGTTTCTTTATTAAATTTCAATTTCCTTTTTCATTTTACGTTATCGTAGAAGTAATCTTTGAGATGCCAAACGTTGTTGTTGAATTTAAAATATGTTTTTAAAAATATTTTATGCAAAGCCAAATTCAGGATTGAGGACTCGAATACCATTTAGTTGATTTTTTTTGGCGCGTTGCGGCCACTGCTGGATTCGGCAAAACTACCATATAAAACAGATGTCTTGGCGGGACTTAAGGGACTGTCCAAACCGCACAAGTAGATGGTGTATTGAAATTATTCGAGCTTAACATGTAACAAGGAAAGACATGTGTTCAGAAGCTTAAGAAGACTTTATGAAGACTCAAAGAAAAAATGTCGCGATAAAGAGTTGTACTGCAAGAGACAAAGGAATTTTATGGACTGTTTATTTACTGAAAAGCCTCAAAGTTGTGAATGATGCCGGAGAAAGAGGCGTGAAACTATCTGAGGACTTCAAAGGGCGCTTACAGAACCCAATGCTGCACCTTTAATGCATCGAAGAGCACAGACAATCCTGTCCTAGCAAAAGAACTACTATTATGAATAAATTTGAATAACCACTTTTAAGTTATACTTTTTTTTATTTATTTTAAATTTTTCGGCCGACCATTTGTATTAAAGTTTTTCGCCAGCGAACAACTTTAGTGGAATGACTCGTAATGTCGACTCGTATATGATAGTTTTTGGTTTGGTGTTCGTCTCATATGCATATCCATGATTTGTAAAAAACCTTTAAAGCATAGCGATTAATTGCTCAACACTTTATTTTATTTTTGGGCAATTGGCAAAATACGCAGAGTTCCACGCGAACAAAGCTAGCGGCGCATGTAATGTTCGGGTAAAAATGCCCAAGGACCACTTCATTTCACTATATGTCACATGCCGATCCTGCAGTTTTAATTCAGAAACAGTTTTTAAGTTCAAGAACAACGTTTGGCATCTTAAAGGTTGCTTTAATGAAAAAGTAAAATGAAAAAGAGGAAAGCGAAATTTAATTTAACAACTTTAACCCCACGGCGCCAGTATTAAACCTTAAAATTTCGAATTTCGGTTTTTTGTCATGATAACTAGAAAGAATTATTTTTTGCGCATTGAGGAACAGAACATTTCCAAAAGAAATATTTTTCATATAAGGGAAGTTCAGTCTAATGGTCACTGTCAAGTCACCGTTCAGTCACAGTCAATTCACTGTTTAGTCACTTTCAAGTCACTGTTAAGTCACTGGGACACTCCGCTGAAGCAACAACACTAAATATGCGTGACGTCAGCGCAGTGCTTCAGAGTCTCGTGACGCTGAAATCAAATTTACCGTACCGAAATTAAAAATGTTTCACATCAATAAGAAAAAAATAAATCAAATTCATATCGATATTTACTGGTTAAAGGCCTGATTCCAGATGACATACATTTTTATTTCGGCACAATACTTCATTCAAATAAGAATGCTTTGCAACAGCATTCAGATTTCAAAACAGTTCAAAAGGGTTTCTATTCATGTAAACTTCAACATAAAAATGGATATTTATGTGATCTGGAAACAGGCCTTTAAAGTTCACTTTAAAATAAAAATCAAGTTTTTCATTTGGCAAGAGAACAAAAATATATAAAAATTAATACCATTTACTTGAGTTGATATTAAATTGTTTCAGAAGGACTAATACATTTTTATAATTTATATTATATTATAATTAATTGTTAACAAATACCGTTTTAAGAATTTCCAATACATCCATTATCAATAAAATATAATTAGTGAAATATAAAAAAATATCTCATTTTTTCGCTGTGCAATATTTTTTCATGCTTGTAATCTGAGCTGCGTCATATCCATCTATCATTATGTCTATCTGTTTCAGCTTAAGCTAGTTTATGGTTATTATTTTAATTTCTTTAAAATCGAACATGTTTTATTTCACAATTTTCAAGAATTTTCTGCATTTCTAAAGCTTTCCATAATTCAACAATTTCGTACTGCAACGATGGTGCTTTTCCAAAAAATTAATTAAGCGCCGCTTGCTACAAAATACTTAACTCTAGTAATAACTTTGAAGCAATCGCAGTTTGCCTCTTAAGTAGAAATTTACCTAAAAACTGAATATTCCTAGCTTGAACTCACTTAGGTATCAGCATCGATTTAGTAACTACAATTCTCTATCTCTCTATTTCTTTTTTCTTTTTTCCAGCGGATAATAGTGCATCGGGTGCTTCAACAGCTGCACATGAAATCTTTTGGCACATTTGGCTAACAAAACTCACAAAAGAACTCAACAGGCTGAGGGGGGCGTGGCAATTTGTTGATGCGTTCGCTGCATGGATAAGCGGAATCGTAGGAGGAGCAAGTCTCTTGCTCTATTGGCTGTTAGCCCATCAAATTATCGACTGTCAATGCGCCAAGACGACTACGACGAGCAGGAGGAGGAGGCGGATGATGATGATGATGATGATGAAGCAACAGTCAACGGAGGACATCAAATGCTTTTATAATTGTCAAACGGCAACACTTTGCCATCAGCCTGGCAATCTGGATATTGCAAGTGTCGTAAATGCTGGCGATGATTTAACTGCCATGGAGCGACGACATCAACAGCTGTCAGCGACACTTGCTGCCGCTCTTGATGGGGCGGATGCGAATCGGCATGTGGGCGTGTCCGGGTGGGATCAACGATTATTGATGACTTGGCAGCAGAAAGAGTTGGAGTTGGCGAAGTGCATCTCATGCTGATGCTGAATTGATGATGAAATGCATTTCAAAAAGTAGCTTAAGGTACTGGCTCTCTGTTTTCCACCATTTCCGCGTTTGTTTCCTCGGTTTCCGTTTTGCTTGGTGAGGTTTTTTCCCATTTATTTATGGGTGAAAAAGTGCAATGTATTAATTAATATAAGAAAATTGATTGCATTGTGCCAGCTGTTTATAGTTCTTAAGTGTTTTTGAACAAACGAAAAACCAAGTAGATGGAAATGTAATTTTAAGCTGTATGTCAGTAAGTAAGGAAATCAATAAACTAAATTATAAACTCAAGTCGAGTATACTCGATCATACCCTGTACGCAAATGCAATCAAATTGCTTTAAAAAAAAATCTTTTAAGATAAGATTTGGGCAAGCTGCTTGCTATAAAAAGCATAGAATGGATCATAAAAGCATACTGTTTGGGAGTGATTGGCTGTGGCAATTGATAGCAAACAGTTTGGGTGAGATTGCAAATGAAGTAGAACAACGGATATTCCAAAGGCTAAAGTTGCTAGGTCTGAAAACAAGCTAATAAATAAAACACTTTGAGATCAAATTAATACTTAGTTTTCAAGTTAAAAATCCGATCGGAAATCAGACTGCAATCATTATCTTTTATAGGTTAAAGCCCTCAGTGGGAAACTCTCGCCGATAATCAGTGAAACCAAAAGGAAGTAGGAGAAGTAGGTCGATTTCTAAACTACAGCAACACCTCGCTAGATCATGTTTTTAGATCAGTGGTTGGTAACATTTAGTTAGTGTGCGTTAACCTAACTTTTTTAATTTGAGTCAATACTTTAAACCAGACTGAACATCCAAACATAATGCCGAGAAGTATTATCGATCAAGAAAATTGAGTTTGGAAGCAGTCTAACAACAACACCAGAAAAGACAATCCATACCAGCGAGCCTCGGTCGCCCACATTTCACTTGTTGCGCCGTCTGCGTGTGCGAATGGGCGCCGGTACAAATAGATTTTGTTGTTTTAACTCACTTCGAAGGGAGACAACTGCACTTATTGCGTCGTCTACTTATTAGCGCTGGCGCCAGTACGCTTGTGCAACTGAGAGGCGCTGTTCCAAAATATCAATAATATAATTGATTGAAATATTAGAGAAATTAGAGAGCACTTCATGTGGTTTCCTGTTCTTTTATGGCTCCAAAACCACAATTACATTTCCAAGGGCCCGCTAAAAAAATCACTTTCGGAACTGCGTTAAACTACATAATCCGGGAATGCAATTCAGTGGAAGCTCCTAATATATATGCGAACAATATACAACTTAACAAGTAATATCAGCTAGCCTAATATTGTCCACTGAGAGCTTGTGCTGTAATTTTAATCAACAAAAGAGTGGCCTAAAAGTGAGAGTGTATTGGTGTGTATAAGCAATGGGCAGTGAACTGGCTTTGACCTAACCGCATAGAACGCTAGCCAGCTACTAAAGAGCTATTTACCCTTTTGGCCTCAGCTTTTGCATGCGAACGGCTCGTGTATGTGGAAATTGAGAAATGTATTCGGTCTCTGGCGGCATCGCGTGAAAATCGCTGCTCTAACCCAGTAACCCAGAAATTTCGGATCGGAAGTAACATTTTGCTTGTTTAAAGATAAGAATTAATGACCGTGTTAAGCAGAACAACTTGCTACATGATCAAGTAAAAATGTGCAATAATCTTTCTACTAAACTTGAGTAATGCGGCATCATAATAGCCAATTTGAGGTATCAAGAAGAAATAGTATGCTACTTTAAAGTGATACAGCTCCATCTAACAGCAAAAACTACTAGATACAAAATTTTTTTCTGATACCTGCTCAGGGATCAATTATTCTGCTGAACAAGCCCAATGTTACGCTCAGTAACACATTGGTCAAGTCTATGTGAATAGGCTGTAGGGCACCTTATACTTTGAACAGTAGTACTAGTATTGACTCCACTCAATGTCACGTCGCCCTTCTTGTAGACGCCTTCTTAAGAGGCCTTAAACAACAAAGAAAAAGTGACAAGCTTTTCAGGAAGCTTTGTTTTTGCCAGCGTAATTGAGAAAACCAAATATACTGAGTGAAAGCTGCAAGAAATTGCTAACTTTAAAGGAATTCCAACAGTAAATTGGTTTAAAAATGGGTAAATCTTTAGTATGAAACATGAGGAAAATTCCGTATCTGCCAAAGCGAAAAAAAAACAATTAAAATTTAGTAAAAATCCAGCCAAATACATATGTCCAATTTTTAGGAGTTTTGCTTCAAAAATGGACGTTGACAAGCAATGAGCAGTACGTTCAAGTGGCCACCCAGCCGAGGCTTGTTACGCGCGAACCCCAGGCAAAATAGCAGCCCACCTCTCGCTCAAACGAGCGAAGGAAAATCATAGAGTAATGTTAACTATGGGCTAAATATGTTAAAATAGTAGTTTTTAAAGGAGGAAGAGAAGCTTCCGAGTTGATTACTCGGTAGACTTTATTGTAATAAGCACAGAGGACACGAATCAGTTCATGCATAGTTAGAGGTACAACGATGCAGTGATAGGGGTACAAAATTACGAGTCGGACTAATAGGAACGTATAGGTTAATTTGGCCAGCCAACTCAGATGAGTTGATTTCACCATTAATCAGTCTATATTTATAGATTACTCCAACCGTTAAAAGGGGAGGGGGAAGTTAATAGAAAGAAGTCTACTAGACAGGATTCCATTTTAAACCGAGCGGAGCAAATAATAAAAACTGTTTTTGCCAGATTCAACTCTATCTTGATGGGTCGAATATTGCGGAGACCACACAAACGATCCTTACTCGAAAATCGGACGAACAAAAAAGTGTACAAAATCTTCGTCGTATACACACAAAGAAATCTGTGGGTAAATTTAACCGATATTGTGGGTTGGAAATGCGCCAACCCACAAAGTTGGTAAAATTAACCAAATTGTAGAGTAACTTTCACGTAAGCCTTTACGTAACGAGGAACTATTGCCATAGTAAATCTAACCGAAAATCTCGTTTAAAAATGCGCCAACCCACGTTAATAAGTAATATTTACCGATGTTTACAGTAAGTACTGTTCTTACTGAGCTCAGAGTAATTTAACCATACAATTGGTAATTGACAGCTGTTACACAACTGTAGAATAGCAGGGTGGGATACTATTTTAGCTGTCACATGTTAGCAATCTACTTGATTAATATTAATGATATTAAATTTGAAAAATTTTTACTTACTCTGGGGGGATTCGAACTCGGGGCCATTGGTCTCTACACGATTGGAGGCACGTCTTTACCAGTTACGCTACGCGCGTATTAAAAGCAACGCCTCGTACATATTACTTGTATTAAATCTGCCTAAACATATGCAAGAAAAATTTCTGGAATATTGCATAAATGAGACCACTAGGAATTCTCAGGTTCAAATTCCGTGGAAGTGCTCTAAAAGACCAACTTAAATTTGCTAAGTCAACAACTTTTTCGGTTGGATTTGCCGTCGGAACAGTTATTCCGTGCATCAAATACATTTAAAATGTTATACCATATGTGCGGTTAGATTAACTTGTGGGAACAGTTAATTTCTGCAAAAACAAAGTATGAGATAAAAAAATCACGTCAGAGTTACTAATTCTATGGTAAAGTTACTGTAGTAGCAGTAACTTATTAAAACAAAAAAAATTTGACAAAATATTTGTAGTTAATTTTACTAGGAGAACATTTGTTAAATGCAACAACAAAACTCGTGGTAAAATAAATACGTGAAGCTTACAAATTTCTTCAGTAGATTTTACTGTTAGCACAGTTCCAAAAAAGCAACAAAAATACATGCATAAAAAATTTGGAAAAAAGTTACTGTCAGCGTAGTTAATTTTACCCACCAGATTTTTTTGTGTGTAGGGATCATCGAATTCCTTCCACCTTCCTTCCTTAATAAACCCAGGAACACTCCTGGCCTTACAAACAGTAATAGTAGTATGAGAGTCAAATATAAGTCTATGATCAAGAATTGCCATTTGGTATGATCCGACCTTTTTTGAGTAAGACCTCATTTTTGAGGGATGAGTACGACCTTGATAGCTGGACTGGTCGGCTAACAACAAAAAATTTATATTTATCAGATGCCTATCACGGCGCACACATAAAACCCAAAACACTTGGCAAAAATAGCTGGAATTATTTCCCAGAACATTACCCGCCCTACCATAGGTTGACTTACAAAAATCGGACAACCCCCTTTCTCCTCAGATACTAATCTTCAGGCTGCCATCTCACCCCCTTGAACAACCTAAATCATTTAAACACTCTTCGCTTGGATTCATTGCTTATCGCACTGCAAGGACATCGTCAAAATAAAAAAAACTGAATTCCAAAACAAGTTTGAAATCGAAATGGGTTTATTTATGGATATTCCGATGCATGGTTCCGGGAATACAAATAATAACAAGACTTAAATATCTTCCCAATTTGCAGAAGTAAATTGAGAACTAATTCGCAGACTTGGCGTAATCCTACTTGCTATTCCTAAGTCTTTGAACAGTGGTGCTTACATTGACGCCACTGAATGTTACGTTGCCCTTCTTGTAAATGCCTTCCTAAAAATTCTTAAGCAACAAGAAAATATTAATTTTTATTTTAGATAACAAAGAGAGTTTTGGGAAATGTGTAAAAAGCAAAACGTAAGTGGAAAATGTTCAAGGTCATGAGGTTTATTTAAAAAATAATTTAAAATCACTTTATAATAAGTTACATTTTTACTAGAATCACTGAATATATGAATTTTCTATTGGAAAGTTTGGTATTATTTAAAGGAAGGTGACCCAGAACGTTTTGTTTTATATTGTTCATTTCTACCAAAAAATCGAATTCGACGTTTTCAGTGCAATAATTTATAACAACGTTCAAGTATTATTTTCGATTTTTCGATTTTCAACTGATTGACATAAAATAATATTTGTGTATGTGTACAGGGTATGTACTTAAGCTTATAATTAAAATAAAGCTAAAACATTAAAAAAACAAAAATATTTAAAATAATGTATCGAAATATGTATCAAGTACGTATCTTTATGTTGTCAAACAAAATAAAAAAATTTCACACAGTGTACAGCAAAGCTAAGCTTTAACTAAAACGCCACTTTGAGCTTTTGAAACCGTGTAGTGTGTGTTTTCAAGTAGGCTGGCCAACAAGCTTTCAAGCTATAAGAAAGGTAAACAAATATAAATGTAAATAATGTTTTACGTATTTTAATATAACATTGAAAATTTAATAATAGACAAGCATTTGTATAGAAAGGAACTTTTTACGGTTTTGGACAAATATGCGAAATTAATTACGTTCCAGTTCTCATTTAATTTGTAGCAAACAGCAAATGTCTAAACAAACACTTTATCATTTCAAATCAATCAAAATCCAAATTATTTAAACAATTTTTGGCAAACAAAAATCCAGCGGTAAATAGTTCCTTTGCCTTGAAAATAAATTAAACAAACGAGAGTATATAATAAAATTCTGCAAAATCTTACATATTGTACATAAAGCAAAAGCAAACGAAAAAATTGTGAATTTGTGGTTAATGAAATGCAATGTATAAATGTTAAATTAAGGTAAATAATAAATCAAATTGCATGCGCTACAGATTTGTCTATTCAAAAAGTGTTGTGAAAGTTGTCTTCCCTCAATTTCTGTGTTTTTCTTTTGTTATTTATTTTGTTAAGTTCCTATTCGGTTTCCGTAGAGCTTAATAACGGAAAGGTAACTTCGGAACAACGAAGCTGACATACCCTTGCAGAATAATAAAATTTGGTTTATTTATGAGCTTGTGGAAGAAGAAAAAAGTTTAAGAAAATTGTTGTCTGCCTTTAAAACGAAACGTTTTAAAGTATTCCATTCATTAAGTAGAGCTGAATCACCTTTGGCCTCTTTTGATAAAAAAAACATTGTAAGGCCGTTGAATAAAATTAATCATTTGTTTTCTGAAAAATGTAGACAATGAATTGTTGCTGCACTCTTCTGTTTAATTTTAGGCCCCACCGCTGCTTTATGAGTAAGTGAATCCTCTGCAAGGGTATAAAATTCTCTTAGTTTGTATATAAAAATTTCAAATTAAATGTTTATATATACACAAAGTAGAAAATGAAAACCATAAGCATAAATGTTATTTAGCTGCAAAGCTTAAAAATTAGTATTAAGATTTGTATTGGAAGTCAAAAATGCTGTTTGCATTGAATATACAATATTCATATCTCAAAAATTAACCAAAATAAAAACAAAAATTAGAATAAACAGAATTGAATATTTGACAAGAATCATGTAAAACCTAAGAGTAATTTACATAAACCGTGATGTAAAAAAGAAATCGGCTGCAGCAAGGAAATAATATAAAAATTAATCAATACATAACACTTAGAGAGTAAAGAAAGGTAAATATATATACAAAATATGCCACGAATGATTTATGTAAAAAGTAATTTAAAACAAATATAAAAATAAACATTAAGTATTAATGGCATTTGTTTAAAACATAAGCAAGCGAATATATACACATAGATATATGCATAAACAATAATAAATAATTAAAAACGAAATATAAGTAAAATAAATGTGGAAACTTATGATAGTTTTGTCTTATTTAAAGTATGTTTAAAAGTCTTTTTCACAGGCGTCAGCAGCAAAGTAAGTTGTCCTAAGAAAGCTTCTCTCAAAGCTTGCCGCTTGGATTTTATTATGCTAAAAAGCCCAGAGCAACCTAACTTAACCGTTTATACTTAACTGTCTCAAGCAAATTAAGTTTTTTTTTTATATAATTCCGGAAATCGGAATCTTGCCTAGCACCACCGAATCGACGTATGTTTTAGGGTCCCTTGAACCTAATCACAATTGTTTACATCCCCATAACTATATTGAAGCTTATACACTTTAATTATTAAATAAAAAAATTTCAAAAAAAAATCAAAAAATCGTTGGTATTAATTTCAACGAGAAGGCCAAGCTAACTTCGTCTGTGCCGAAGTTTTTATACCCTTGCAAATGTTTTAATACATCAGAGTTTAAGAACGCCAGCATTAAAACAAACAATTTTTCTAAATAAAACCCACTTTTCGACCGCTAGTTCCTATGACAGCTATAAGATATAGTCCTCCGATTTTGACCAAAACTTCCAAATCTGTATAATAGCGTTTAATATTAATAATCGCTGATGTGAGACACGTTAACATTAAAAACCAAAAAATTTTTCTCATAAAAACCCACTTTTCGACCGATAGTTCCTATGGCAGCTATAAGATATAGTCATCCGATTTGGACAAAAACTTCCTAATTTATGTGAAAGCGTATAGAATTAATAATTGCTGAAGTGGGAGCCGTTAACATTAAAAACAAAAAAGTTTTTCTCACAAAGACCCACTTTTCAACCGATAGTTCCTATGGCAGCTATAAGATATAGTCATCCGATCCGGTCGGTTCCGACATATTAGCAGTGTGCAGTAAAAGAAGACTCTGTGCAAAGTTTCAGCTCGATAGCTTTAAAACTGAGAGACTAGTTCGCGTAAGACAGACGGACAGACGACAGACGGACAGACAGACGGACGGACAAAGCTCAATCGACTCAGCTCGTCGTCCTGATCAAGAATATATATACCTCAGTGCAATAAGTATATGTGCATTAACATTTTTGGAAAAACCTTGTTTTAAACCAAACGATTCAAGCCAAGTATATTTTTTACTTATAGCTCTAGAGCCAGTAACTAAGAACTGCCTTACAGTACTTCAATATTTATTAACAAAAAAATTATTATTTAACAAATGTATTTCATTCTTAGGAAATAAGTATATGTGCATTTTATATAGTTCTTAAAATTTTGTATTAAGTTCAAACTTTTGATCAACTTTAATAGTTAATGTGCTTTCCTTTTGCCTCTAAGACTTTTGCAAGGCGGTTTGGCATGGAATCTGCCAGATTTTGGAGAGTTTCATTGCTTATTAACTCCCATTCTGCAAGCAAAGCGTACTTTAAATGCTTAATTGAGTCGAACTGCCTCCCACCTTTATAAATCCTGGCTGAGAGGATACCCCAGAGGTCCTCAATTGGGTTCAAGTCAGGACTGATAGCCGGCCACTCCAGTACAGGTATTTTTCTTGAAGAAAAATAAGCCTTTGTGGCTTTTGATGTGTGGATTGGAGCGTTGTCCTGTTGAAAAATCCATCTATCTTCGTAAAGATCGTCTGCAAAATCTATTAATTCACTCTCCAGCAATTGAATATAGATTTCTGAGTTTGTTCTTATTGGAATAAAACATAGCCGAGACTTTCCTGCATATCCGAAACAGGCCCAAATCATCAGTGATCCACCGCCGTGATTCCTCTTATGGCGAGTTTCTCTTGGTTTTCTTAAGTCACGCCAATACTTATGACAGCCATCAGGACCATCAAGATTAAACTTTTTTTCATCCGAAAAAATAACGTTTCGGAATTCTTCGGTCCAAAATTTGTACCTGTCAGCAAACGCCAAACGAGCCTTAAGATGGCGTGGCAATAGCATCGGTACAGCCACCCGGGAACTATGTTTAAGGTTACAATTTTCAGTTAAAATTTGATGGATCCGTCTTCTACCGACATTGAGCTCTAAATGACGTTTAATGCCTGTACAAGACATTTGATTGTTTACAGCCAGGCGCTTAATCTCACGCTTGCACCTATCGTCGATGTGGCTCGGTTTGCCACTGCGTTTAATCTGACCATGGGAGCTTGGATTTTTAAGAAATTAGCTATCGTATTTCTGTGTCGAGACACTCTGGAAGCTATTTCAGTGATGGTAGCCCCACCTTCGTTCAATCCTTGGATTCGTCCGCGTTCCTCAGCTGATAAATGTGTTCCACGCGGCATTCTTAGGAAAATTTAAAAAATTTTTTTTGTGTTTCTGCAACAACTACTTAATTTACTCTCAACTTTTCATTTTTTATCAAAACACATCCAATTTGTTGCACGCCGACCATTAAATGCACACTAATTGGTTTTTGCACATAAACTTATTTCCTAAGAAAATCAAATCTCGCCACTCAAATGTGTGATAACGGTACTAAGAATGATGACCAAAGAAGAATTATGCAAAAGCATTCTAAAAATAGATAACAACAAAAGACTTTTGCATACCTAGAACATATGTTCTGTTACTATTGAGGAAGAGAGAAACGAAAACATATTTGCACATATACTTATTGCACTGAGGTATATATATTCTTGATCAGCATGACGAGCTGAGTCGATTAAGCTTTGTCCGTCCGTCTGTCCGTCTGTCTGTTTCTACGCGAACTAGTCCCTCAGTTTTGGAGCTATCGAGCTGAAACTTTGCACAGAGTCTTCTTTTTACTGCACGCTGCTAATATGTCGGAACCGACCGGATCGGATGACTACTTCTTGTAGCTGCCATACAAATGTTCGTTCGGAAAATGGGTTTTTGTGAGAAAAACTGGTTTGTTCTCAATATTACTGCTCTCAAACACGGTCATGGGTAATATGTAATGTTTTTAAGCTGATCTGCGAAGTTTGGTCGAAGTCGCTAACCGTTGAGACAAGCTATTTCAAGTGTATCAAAACTTCGATACAGACGAAGTTAGCTTTGCCTTTCTCGTTGTAGTGTAGTTTGGAATGGTGATTTCAAAAATCAATTTCAAAAATTTTTTATGGCTCCGTTTTTGGAATATGAATTTTTTTTACTTTTTCGGTAGGTGCTCTTACATTTTAAGCCATATCTGACTTCATAATTGTCAGATAGAGTCAAGCCAGATATGAATCGAAAGGTAATTCAGCTGCCAACTATAGTTGTAGAACATTGTTTCAAAATCGGTTAAGTAGTTTTGATTCAACGACCAAATATATTTCGAAAATTCAATTTTTTGCTCGAAAATGCAAGAAATCCAAAAAAATTATTTTTAATTTTTCTACTTAAAAAACGCACTTTTACGAAGACAATAAGGTATTGGTGAGGAAAATCGTGTCACACGTACCGATGATGGATCAAATTGAGTAGAAGAACTTACAGTCAAATTTGAGTATTTTGTGTGTTCATAAAAAATTAACTTGTATTTTTCTTAGTCGTTTGGTCACTTTATGAAGTTAGCCAAAAAGACAGAACAAAAATTATAATCAAGAACCGAACAAAGGTCGAATCAAACGGAAATTTATTTTTAAATAATCACGAAAATACTAAATTTTTTTGCACTAAATTGCTTACAGCTCCTGTGTTTGTTTATAGATTTTGAGAATCGTTATCTGGTTTTCTTCGTAGAAGTGCGATTCTTTAGTAAAAAATTTAAAAATAATTTTTGTGGATTTTTTATATTTTTTACATGCGTTCAAAAATGAAATTTCTCGTATTTTCGAGCAAAAAATCGATTTTTTTGAAATATTTTTGGTTATTGTATTTAAACTACTAAGTCGATTTAAAAACAATGTTCTACGCAATTACTGGCAGTTTAATTACCTTTCGATTTATATCTTGCTTGACTATATCAGACAATTAAGAAGTGAGATATGGCTTAAATCGTAAGGGCACCTACCAAAAAATTGAAAAAAAAATCATATTTCGAAAACGGAGCCATGAAAAAATTTTTGAAATCGATTTTTGAGATCACCATTCCAAACTACACTAAAAAAAATTTCAGTAGAAATGGGTCTTTTTCCCCCAAAAAAAACTTCACAAAAAAAAAAAATTTTTTTAAAATAATTAAATTAATTAATAAATAGAGTCTTGTGTGATTTAATATTAAAAAGTATTCACAATCAGTAAATACAAATGATTAACATGCGTTCTTCATGGCCCTGATGAGCAGATATGACAATTTAGTAATGATTAAATTTATAATTATTACCCATTTTAAATTTGGTTCAAGTCGTCACGATGTTTTGTAGCTTGCTTTGAAAATTGCGCTCAATCAGTGATGGCGAAAATTATTCTAAATTTCACCCGACGACGCATATTTGTGTATCGACAATGTGCGATACCTGTTGAAATAATTAAAATTAATTATTCAGGGAGCTATCGATAACATTACAGAAAATACGGATCTAGTATTTTATCGGTATTTAATTGAGGCCTTTTTGTTGGAAGTGTGGACTACCACCAAAGAGACTGCCAAAGGCGCTTTGTGCATACAAATTTTTCTGAACTGAGTTTTTTTTATAAATGGAGTTTTTGTTTTGACAAGTCTTTGGTGGAAGTGTATACTACGCTTAAAGCACCACAAAAGCCGCAAAGAGGATAACTAATATCTATTAATACACACTTTCTTCTTTATTTTGACATACCTTACAAAACGTACAAACACGCACAAGTTTAGTTTTTACTCCACAGAAGACTTGCACTTTGGTTCAGTTTTTTCTGTTTAGGGACAACACGCAACAACACACTTTAATGAAACATATTGAACATTTTCTAAAAATGCTTCCATTTATTCAGTCTACATAACCTGGTCCTTATTATCCATAATTTGACATAATTTTTTGTGCAAATTTACACGACGTGCAAGTCCACAAAGTTAACAAAAATTTGACTACAATTTTATCGCAACAATCACAATTTTAGGGTTGTCAAATAATCGAAAATATTATTCGATTCTGAGTTTTGTTTTTATGAAATTTTCGACTTAATAGGCCTGTTCTGAGAAGCGCGGAAAATTTACACATTTCCAGAACAAATAAATGCGCACGAAAATAAATTTTATGTTGAACTCCATATAAAAAATCAGCGAAATATCGCCATTTATTTAGTCTCATTTATTTTGCTGATTTCCAGAAGAGAAACTAAATAATCACAGCGTTGCCATATCGTCAGCTTGTGTGGATTGCAAGCACAGCCGATTAGCTAAAATAAATTGAAAATAAATAACTTGCAGCACATTTTTCCGGACGACATCGAACAAATTGAAAAGCACATGCGGGGCGCACCAAATTAGTCTAACAAATAATAAATATATATGCACATGCAATAGCAGTCTTTTTATTAGTTTTTGACATTTTTTTAATTTTAAGTTCCTCAAGACTTTCCTTTGCCTTTAAGGCCCATTTCCAGAACAAATAAAAATTTATGTCACGAAATTGCCACTTATTTATGTCAAGTGGATTGTAAGCTATAGTATGACCGAAATGTCTTAAAATACACAAAAAAATACCAAAAACGGCGGTCAAATTGTAAGGTAGCACTGATTTGAGAGCCGCTTGAATTCAAAATTTGTTTATCAAATTACAGTTTAAACAATTTTAAAATAAGCTTACAGCTTTCAAAGTCACACGATGTACTACCACAAGTGTGGGCAACTTCGTAATCCTCGGTAGAGAAAGTCTTGAGACACTTAAAATTTAAAAATTTCAAAAACTAATAAATAGACTGCTGTTGTATGTGCAATGCAAAAATGTGCTGCAAGGTTTTTATTTTCAATTTAGTTTAGCAAATCGGCTGTGCTTGCAATCCACACAAGCTGACGATATGGCAACGCTGTGATTATTTAGTTTCTCTTCTAGAAATCAGCAAAATAAATGAGACTAAATAAATGGCCGATCAGCTGTTCGAAGCTGTTTTCTTTATATGGAGTTCAACATAAAAATGTATTTTCGTGCGCATTTATTTGTTCTGGAAATGGGCCTTAAATTGCACTTCATAAATTTAGCATCCACATAAATTTTTAGCGTGTCCATATATACGCCAAAGAGGCCAAATACAGAAAAGGCCACACTGGTGGTCAGCTGTTTTGATTGTTTACAAACAAAATTTGAAAGATTTACCAAGTTGTATGCTGCGCAACAGGAATACAGATCTGTTGATGCCATCGCGTTGCACCGAATTTCGGTTCGGTGTTGGGCGAGGATCCAATTATTGCCCGTTTGAGACACAACAATGCCGATCTGTTCGTGATGTCGGGCTAATACTTGGAGGATTATTTGCATGTTTGGCGTTTGGGCAACAATAACTGTTTGGAGAAGTTTGTACAAGATATTGGCTAATCGGCCTACAGTGTGGGTGAGATGGAGCAGTTTCTGGAGTACATAATGCATCATTCGGCCCTGACGGATGCCAAGATACGCAACTAGATCGGGGTGGTAGTTGTTTGAGTTAAGTTTTGACCTCCAACAAGGAGAAGCCGGACGTGGCCGACACAGTTTTCGCGGTGGGGGTGGTAAAAATGATGAACTGGATGAATGGTCATCATCTGCTGTTTGGCCTCCTCCGATTGCGGACTCAACCGTCCGTGCCAACCGGCCGCGATGTCTCCAAGCGACGGACATTGGCATTGGAGACTGTTTTCAGTACGCCACTTCATTTGTGGCCCTTAGCTTATAGTTTTCTCGCGGTTGAAACTTTCCGTCCGTTACCTTCTGCCGGTTTTTTTTCCTCCATTGTCGATTTATGATGGCAAAATAAAGAGCTGGGGCCCAAACCCCAAATGGCACCATTCATTCAATCCACTCACGACACACACTGCTATCGAGGTGACATGACAAAACCCCAAGGACTTATCAAATCAAATTTGGGCGATAATTTTTTTTCTTCCGGACATATCCCAAATAACTTTGGGCGATATGAAGCCAATTTCGATTTAGGCGCTATTGTCCGAAATAAAATCGGACATAATGCCAGCTGAATTAGTAGTAGTGGCAAATGCAGCATTAAACTGTTAATAAAATGTGCTTGAAATTGTTTTAATAGAATGAGGTAGGTTGTTCCAAAGCTACATGGCATTATAATAAAAAGGTTTAGAGCTTTCCAGTTTGCATCTTCAGGACACCAAGTTTTTGACGATGCAAAATTACGCAAATCAAATAAATATGAAGTTCCTTATTAAATATTATTTTTGCAAGGTTAAAATATTTTACTATTTTACTTTGTGAATCCAGTTGTCTATTTAAACTTAACCTTTGGATTCAGTAGGTGGTTTTTGTGTATTCTAACATGGTCAGTAAGACCGAGATTATATACGTACCTAGATATGTTATTAAATGCTACTTTTATTTTATTCTAAATAGTCATATCACTGTTCGTATATCTATGTTACTGTTGTATCTATCCTATATGGCACTGTTGAAATAAGGAAAGCTTTCAGATACCTAAATTTAGAAGACAGAAATGTTTAGTGTGGTCGAGTGCCCCGACAGCAAAATACACTGAATCAAGTAATGTGGTTCCTATGGCTTTGAAGTACAGGGTTGCCCATATTCGACGGACCCATGTTTTTTTTTTAAAATCAAAGAAAAAAATAAAAATTTGGCGGTTGGCAATCTTAATCATTTAATTTGTTCCAAGTAGATTTGTTTACATCAATTTTTGAATATGATATCTCTCAAATGGCCGCCTCTGGCGTTGATGGCGTATTGTGCCCTTTCTGCAGCATTTTCCATCGATTTCGCCAACATTTCGGCCGGAATAGCGGCTATTTCTTCACGAATGTTGTCCTTGAGCTCTTCTACGGTCCTTGGCTTGTTAACGTAAACCTTTGACTTCAAATATCCCCACAAGAAGAAGTCAGGCGGCGTCAAATCGGGCGAACGCGGTGGCCAGTTCAAATCACCACTTTTCGACATCAAACGGCCCGGAAACAATTTCTTCAGAAAATCGATTGTTATGCGACTTGTGTGCGGTGGAGCGCCGTCTTGTTGAAACCAGAACTGCCTCATACGCTTTCGACGAATAATTCCGCATCACAAAATTAGCCATCATGTCGCGATAACGCTCCTGGTTGATGGTAACAGCATGGCCATTTTCATTTTGGAAGAAAAACGGCCCAATGACCGTTTTCGCACTAACGCCGCACCAAACTGTGACTTTTTCGTCATGAAGAGGCATTTCTTGAATCTCCTCAGGATTTTCAGTGGCGTAAATACGGCAATTTTGCTTATTTACGGTCCCATTCAATGTGAAATGGGCTTAATTTTTAATTTTTAAAAGCACGTTGAGTTTTCACAATTGACTTGTTCTGTTGAATGTAAATTTCAACTATTTCAGAGCGCTCGCGTGGCGTGTATTGTTCCATGGTTCAAATCTGCTTGGACTGACGCTTCAAACGCGGTATGTCATTAATCGATCTGACATCTCTGTCAAAAGTTATGGCGTTGCCAGATGGGTCCGTCGAATACGGGCAACCATGTATACTTTATATGGTCGGAAATGATTCCTTCTGCCTGTTACATACATTTGCACGACTTTAGTATACCCTTTTTACTCTACGAGTAACGGGTACAAAAACAGTGGCGGAAAGTTTCCTCGGCTGAATTTATTTTCCGTGTTCTGAGACTCGCTAAATAAATGCCGAATTGGCCTATCGATATGACATAACCCCAAGGACTTATAGCCCAAATTTTATTTTGGGCGATAAGTCGTATTTTTCGGACTTATCGCCCAAAATTAGTTTTTGAGCGATAAGTCCGTTTAAAAATGGACACAACCCCCAACAAATTTTTTTTGGCGTTGTGACCGGCCGACAAAGAAGTATTGAGTCGATCGCAGCTTACATAACAATAGTCAACAAAATTTAATAAAGAATCTTCTCATTGAATTTGATACCTGATTCTGAAGTATTTTGGAATGCTGATTTCAAAAATTGACTAAAAATTGGTCTATCTTGTCGTTCTCCAGATATAGGGAATATTCTTTTTGCCATTTTTTAAGAGAAATTCCCACATAATTTACCGTAACATCTGAACCAATATACCGATTTAACTTTTTCTATCTTTCAAACGAGAGCGTTAGTTAAAGTCGGCTCTTACCGACTTCGATATACCCGTTACTCATGAAAAAACATGTTTAACAGTGTTCCTGCGTTCCTTAGTGTGACCATCCAAAAAGTATGCAACATTTTTTTTAGGGTGGTAGCGGGGGGCTGTGGTTCACTTTTTTGCTCATAACTTGAGAACCATTCATCCGATCTTTATCATTTATCATTTATATCGACAAATCGATTCATTTTGCTAATTACTAACTATCTCTAGAAGGTACGAATTGTCTATCTTTAAAACTGTAGGAGATATAACGTTTTTTCCAAATTGCGGGGGCGGGAGGGGCGTGGCCAAAATTTGAAACAAACTTGATCTGCGTGCAGATAAAAGAAGCATTTGTCCCATACATGTCAAACCTCTATCTCTTACCATCTCTGAGATCTGGGTGTTCATACAGACAGACGGACAGACGGACGGACGGACGGACGGACAGACGGACAAGTCTATATCGTCTCGGCTGTTGATGCTGATCAAGAATATATATTCTTTATATGGTCGGAAATGATTCCTTCTGCCTGTTACATACATTTGCACGACTTTAGTATACCCTTTTTATAATGTATAATGAAATATGTAATAGCCTAAATCCACTGACACATTTATGTAATTGTGTGTGGTTGGTGATTTCACAGGAAACGTACATTCTAAAAAAAGCATTGTACGTTAAGGAAAACTACTCATAATGTTCAGGGCGAATAACAAAATATTTTAAAATTCAAGAAAATTGTGGGAAAAAATGTAAACACGAGGTCAATATATGTACTATGAACTATTTTTACTCGATGGAGTTCGCTTGCATTTCGAATTAAAACTGCATGCCTTTATACGTACGTGGAGTACGACAAATATGCCTACAACTATATTAGCTGAAAAAAGTTGAGCGGTTTTAAGCTGACTGTTTAAATTAAGGTAGATCTAGTAGATTAAATGCGTGCAGTTTTACTTCTCTATGATCTAGTAGCTGACCAAATTTTTTCACTTCACATACAAAGTCACAGTTTAGTTCCAAATCAAATCGTTTTACGTTTTTATTAAGAAAAATCTTTTTTTAAAACAGTTGGTGCTTGATTCGGCAGGTTATAAATTTGAAGTGTTCTATTTGTAGTTCAATTCGATGCACCCCAAAAACTCCATTTGACCCCATTTTAAAGAGGATCAGGACCGGTTTACAATCTTCTTTTATACTGGAAATTTGTCAGTAAATCAGGTACAATTGCCTATACATTTTATATGCTTTTGAATGTTTTATATAAAAAAAACATCATTCATTAGAAAATAAAAACAGTAGATGTCTTTAAAGATGATCGCTTTCAGCAGGGACTTATAAAAACTAGATCTTTTACATGATTAGAAAAAAAATTATCAGTTCTGATCTCAATTCTACTTCGGTTTTCGTATAAACGGTTGAATTAGCCAGCTTACTTTTACAAATTTAAATGAAAGGTGTAAAGGAAATGTGTGGTTATTAGATCAAGGCTTCCCTTTTCTACGAATTGATTCCACTTGACATTGAGTTGTCAGTTTCAACTGCATGAGCAATTCCACTTTTACTGAAGTCGGATCCAGTAACCGTAGATATAAGTGTCACCTTCCACATAACATAGAGTTCAACGTACGAAGGTTTATACAAAACTGATGTGGAATTAAGAACAGGCCTGAGTGAAAAATTAAACGTATATTACTGTTGTTGATACCGTACCCAAATAAAGTTTGCTTCAGATTTGGCAAACTCCTCCTTCTAATCGCGAAAAACTGTCAGGGCCACAATTTTTAAGTTTGAATATCGTGACTTAATATAAACTTAGTTTGGCCCAATATCTATCTATTCTGTATACCATAATAAGATCCGAGCAAAAACACCGAAGATAAGCAAGTGCGCCTCCCCATTTATTCAAACAAATTTTAAAATAAAAATACAGGGTTGCCCATATTCGACGGACCCATCTGGCAACGCCATAACTTTTGACAGAGATGTCAGATCGCTTAATGACATACCGCGTTTGAAGCGTCAGTCCAAGCAGATTTTTACCATGGAACAATACACGCCACGCGAGCGCTCTGAAATAGTTGAAATTTACATTCAACAGAACAAGTCAATTGTAAAAACTCAACGTGCTTTTAAAAAATTTAAAAATTTAAAAAATGGGACCGTAAATAAGCAAAATTGCCGTATTTACGCCTTTGAAAATCGTGAGGAGATTCAAGAAGTGCCTCTTCATGACGAAAAAGTCACAGTTTGGTGCGGCGTTAGTGCGAAAACGGTCATTGGGCCGTTTTTCTTCCAAAATGAAAATGGCCATGCTGTTACCATCAACCAGGAGCGTTATCGCGACATGATGACCAATTTTGTGATGCCAATTATTCGTCGAAAGCGTATGAGGCAGTTCTGGATTCAACAAGACGGCGCTCCACCGCACACAAGTCGCATAACAATCGATTTTCTGAAGAAATTGTTTCCGGGCCGTTTGATGTCGAAAAGTGGTGATTTGGACTGGCCAATCTTAAGAGATTGCTAGGAGACCTTGAGTCTGTTTAACAGATTGATACCAATGAATTTATTTTGACTTGGAAAGAATACTGAATAATGTGAACAAATATTTTTGTTTTTAGCTAATAACATTTTAATAATTTAATATTTTATTGAAAACCTTGAGTCTATTTGATTAACTTCGAATAACTTTCTAGGAACAGGCACGTTATCTGATCTGCATGGTTCGGAAATAATTGAGAAATGGAAAATTCTTTCTCGACTATTTTTTTATTTTTTTTTTTTTGTAAAGTTTGCTTAAGACAGTTGATAAGCCAATGCAATATTTTTTTTTAAGAGTTAAGAGCAATATTTTGTTACCTGCCTTTTCATTTGTACTCCATCTATCGCCATCTATCGAGTAAAATCGAAACCTATTTTTGGATAGCTTTCTTAGGCCAAAACAACTTAACAACATTTTCATGCTTTTTTCATGGCCCAATTGAGTTTGGCTACTATCAACTTCAAAGCTTTCAACCCAACCGAATGACCGTTACTCAGTCGAAACAAACAAACAAGCAAAGAGCTTTTAGTTTCGGCACGTGTTATCAAAACTCCAATCTCTTTGGACTCTGCTTCGCAGCTTTGCCTCGCTGAAGGTCAGTCGGGACAAGGCCTAGTTTTGAGCTAGTCAACGCGCTTCAATGACGACGACAGCACGCCTCGAACTCCACATTTACTACAAGACGTCGCTTTGCATTTAAATTAATTAAAATCGGCTATACTAACTAAATAAGTTTCGCAAACACCCAACTTGACCTCGCTTCTCATTAAAAATTCTTTAATTATATTTTTCTTGTGATTTTCCACACACGTGTAACATGTCTTCGGTAGTGATTATTTTTTTTGGTTAAATTTGGAAAAAAAATAAGACGACTGCCAATCAAAACTCCCAACTTAACTTTAATTTGACCAATTGACGGAACATTAATTGAGCTTAAAATTAATACAAATTCTACATTTTTACGTCCATTTTAAAATTGATTGTGTTAAAAATAATTATATATTTATGTTTTTGTAAATGAAATTGCGGTAAGTTTTTACGCTTTGGCGCCAAAAATGAATGAAAATGTTGCCAGCACTTACAGCGTAATGTTAGCTGGCTTTAGCAACATGGTTGCGCTACATTTTGTGTTTCCGCCACACTTGTTGCTCGAAGCCTCTCCGCGAGCTGTCATTCAGTTGAGTTTTCTCTCTTCAAAACTTTTTGTTTTGATTTGCTCTCTCCGGTGCGAGCGGTTCATTGACCCAGCAACAACAATTTTTGAGCCTTTCTGCTCCAGAGCAGTCCTCAGGCCACCACATCACTCCCATTGGCTGCCGCCTCCTAAGTACAGTTATTTTAGATTTTTGCCCAAAGTTTTAGTCAAACCTCGCTTCAACATTTTCAGTTCAGTTGCCTTCAAGTCTTCCTTACAAGTGGTAGCAAAGCGGATGCCCCAAGAAAAATATAAAAAATAAGAAAAATCCTCAATATTTCACCTTTGAAATATTAATCCTTTTCTGTGTAGATTTATCGAAACATATAAATGCCTTTCTACGAAAGAATTCAACAAATCCGAAAATTTGTTATGAACGTTTGTCTTGTCGAGGCCATCCAATTTGTCCAGGACCTAACGCATGCCATTTGCTTGGACTTTAAAGGTTTATTCAAATAGAAAGCTGACAGAGTTTTGATTAGCTACCGAGGAGGTGACAAACGACGCGGTAAGTGAAAGTGTCAAAGAAAGTGATGAAATGAAATGGGGGGCAAACATTGGAATTGCTGTAAATATTTCTGCATGTCGTCATTTCCGTTTTTCATTTATGTATTTTTTGCCAAAGAAGAAAGGGAAAAGGCGAATACCTCATGGCAGGTCAGTTGAAAGGTGATTTAGAAGTTTCAGAGGTTATGTTATATTACAGGTGCATAACAATGCCTATAATACCCCATTAAATTAGAGAGATCCAATTTAAATTTTGTGCACAAAGTAAATTTTTTATTTTCGCGCTTAAGAGACTAACTAAATGAGATTTCTGCCTAGGCTTTGGCCTCTACTGCAGCCATTTTGCTTAAATTAAGAAAATAGTTTTGTCCAATTCAACTGGTTCCGACACATTGAAAGCCTTTAATTATATATCAAAAGCCACACCAAATGGTTCCTCAATTGTTTCAGTGATAGTTCAAAACTAAACTCAATATTGGTTATTTGTTTAGAGTACCTTTCGTTCTTATTTTCGTGGCACAGAGGGCAAGTGAACTAATATGTCAACTTTTTCCATCGCCCTACGTAAAACTCACGATAAACTTTGATAATTATACAAAAATCTCAATTTTGTGAATTTTATTTTGGTCGAAATATTTAAATTTCGTTATCACTGTTGTAAAATAATGTATATGTATTCTCAGCATTTTGCCAAAATTAGTGAATCTTTTTCTTCAAAAAATCAGCTTCGAATGCGAAAATCTCAATTTTTGTGTGAAAGTTCTGAATACAAAATTTTCAAAATATATTTTTTTGTTTGGGATTTTTTAGCTCGAGGTCAATGTTTTTTACGTGCTTATTAATAACAAACAACATAACAATATATATTTTTATACCCTTGGAGAGGGTATATAAAAATTGTCTGGATGTTTGTAACGCACAGAAGGTAGCATCTTCGACCACATAAAGTATATATATTCTTGATCAGCGTGACGAGCTGAGTTGATATAGCCATGTCCGTCTGTCCGTCCGTCTGTTTCTATGCTATCTCCTCCGTCAGTTTTAAAGCTATCTCAACCAAACTTTGCAAGAAGTCTTTTGGTATAAATACGCTGCACATTTGTCGGAACCGGCCGGATCGGATGACTATAGCATATAGCTGCCATAGGAACGATCGGTTGAAAAAGTAGTTCTAGTGAGAAAAACTTTTTTGTTTCCAATGCGTTTCCTTATAAGTTTTCTATGCTTTCACATGATTTCAGCAAGTTTTATGCAAATCGGGCAACTATATAGTATAGCTGCCATACAAAAAATAGATCTGAAAAAAGTTTTAGTATAAATAACTTTTTTGTTTTCAATGCTATCGGTACCAAACTCGTTACTGATCAATATGATATGCTAACACATAATTCTGTCAAGTCTGATCCAAATCGGATGACTATAGCATATAGCTGCCATAGGAATGATCGGTCGAGAAAATAGTTTTAGTGAGAAAAATTTTTTTGTTTTCAATGGAAGCGTGTTTGTACGTTTCAGTTATAAATATTATCTGTCTCAACACAATTTTAGAGAGTTTGATCAAAATCGGATGAATATATCGTATAGCTGACATATAAAAAACTGGCAGGAATATATCATGCTCCCAGGGTATATAAACTTCGGTCGAGCCGAAGTTAGCTTTCCTCTATTTTTAATATTAATAATGCAAGAGTTTGGGAACGCTAATTTTTATGTAAAATAATGAATAAAAATTTCCAGCATTTTGCCTGTCTGGCCCTTCTTTTTAGAATGTTTTAATAAGAAATAAAAACGCAAGTCAAAGAGTTTTTAATATGGTAAAGATACGAGGCCGAAGTTTATATACCCTCGCAGCTCGTATAATTTTTATAAATTTAGGTTTTAAATGATTTTCATTCAACAATTGAATTCTCGCTTTGAACAATGTAAGCCAAATTATTTCCCAACTAAGCAATAGTGTGCGACACTTCTTTGACTATTTAGCTGGCCAGTTTGTTATATGGCGGCTGTACGATATATGGGCATTTTAATTCTGTCAAACGGGACCATCGAACACACTGCTTTGGGCAATTTTTCGTTTTCAACGTAATTGCATTCGAACGTGACAAAAATTGGACTTATTTTGGAAATGTCCATATTCATCAGATTTGGATCAAACTCGCCAAAAATTGTGTTGAAACAGATCATATTTATTACTGGAAAGTATTAAGAATCGACCATTGAACAGGTGCATACCATAGGAACGATCGGTCGAACAAGTAGTTCTAGTGATTAAACCTTTTTTGTTTTCAATGGAAGCGTCTTAATACTTTCCAGTTATGAATATATCTGTTTCAACACAATATTAGAGAGTTTGATCAAAATCGGATAAATATATCGTATAGCTGCCAATCAACCGGATAGCCCGGATATATATGCTTAATCATAATTGGCATATTTAGAATAAAAATAATATGAGTATATGTAAAAAGCATATGAGTGAATTCTTTTATTTTCTTAAAAGTGTAATTTTTTCTATACTGAGATTGTAAGTGCCATAGCGTAGCTGTTAGTTTTTTAACTACGAGTGGTACGAAAACACACTTTTGATTGCTATTTAATATTGCAAACTCAGTGTCAAAAAAAACAAAAAACGAGAAAGGCAAAGCTAACTTCGTCTGCACCGAAGTTTTGATACACTTGAAATAGCTTGTCACAACGGTTAGCGAATCGACCAAGCTTCGCAAATCAGCTTAAAAACAAGACATATTACCCGACCGTGTTTGAGAGCATAATATTGAGAACAAACAGTTTTTATAATAAAACCCATTTTTCGAAGGAGCATTTGTATGGCAGCTACAAGAAGTAGTCATCCGATCCGGTCGGTTCCGACATATTAGCAGCGTGCAGTAAAAAAGAAGACTCTGTGCAAAGTTTCAGCTCGATAGCTCCAAAACGGAGGACGAAGCAAAAGCTAATCGACTCAGCTCGTCATGCTGATCAAGAATATATATACTTTATGTGGTCGGAGATGATTCCTTCTATGCGTTACAAACTTCTGGGCAGAATTATAATACTCTTTTCAAGTGTATAAAAATTTATATAGTATCTACTACTTTTATGCTTAAAAGAATAATTTATCGGACAGAATAACTCTGAACCAGAGTCCGGCGCGTACCTATCTAATGTAGTAGTAGTAGTAGTAGTAGTAATATTATTCATTAATCATAGGTTTTTTGGCTTGGTAGTGCCGTTTGCCATTCTTGTATATGATTTACATATTTAAAAATAAATTGCTTAATTTATACCAATTTTAGTTTAAAAATCTCCTGTATGATCCAAGGAGATCGACAGCAGAGACTGCAATCGTGGTGTTTGTACCAAAATAGCGAAACCTTATCTCTTTTAAAATCGGACATATAGCAATATGCAGCACGTCTTCTCTCACGTTCAAATTGCAGAGGGTGCAGTGATCATCACTTATGTGGGGCTTGTAACCCAGTTGCAGCATCTCACATCTGGCCTTGAGAATGATGCTAATTTGCCTGGTCTCGAGATTGTCGCGGAAATAATTGTTTTGTGTTGTGCATCCATATATGCCAAGATTGCCGAGTGCGATTTCTGCCAGCTCTCGACATCGTCGAGTTAGGATTTTGCTCCGTACTCGGCAAAAAGCGATTGCCATACTTCAAAGCATTGTGTTTTTTCCTCTTGTAGGTGCTTGGCTATAATCTTTGGTAGTCTTTGATCCGCAAGTCGCATTACTTTTGCCATATAGTTCTTCTATGGTGTAATAGTTAGCACTCTAAACTTTGAATCTAGCGTTGTAATCTTGGTCGGAATATTAAGATTTTCTTAAAATTTTAAATAATCCATGACTCTTATCTGCGGGCCAATATTTTAATATGCTATTATTACCTTGTTATACACTTGAAAAGTGTATTATAATTTTGCCCAGAAGTTTGCAACGCATAAAAGGAATCATCTCCGACCACATAAAGTATATATATTCTTGATCAGCATGACGAGCTGAGTCGATTCAGCTTTGTCCGTCCGTCTTTCTGTTTCTACGCGAACTAGTCCCTCAGTTTTGGAGCTATCGAGCTAAAACTTTGACTTTGCACAGAGTCTTCTTTTTACTGCACGCTGCTAATATGTCGGAACCGACCGGATCGGATGACTACTTCTTGTAGCTGCCATACAAATGTTCGTTCGAAAAATGGGTTTTAGTGAGAAAAACTGGTTTGTTCTCAATTTTATCGCTCTCAAACACGGTCATGGGTAATATTGAATGTTTTTAAGCTGATTTGGCAAAGTTTGGTCGAAGTCGCTAACCGTTGCGACAAGCTATTTCAAGTGTACCAAAACTTCGGTACAGACGAAGTAAGCTTTGCCTTTCTCGTTTTTTGTACTTCTTAATTAATTTTAAAAGAAAAAACTAAAATCGTAGGCATTTCCATAAAAAAAAACCGACTACAGATTTTGTTGGTCTTTTGTGTTTTTTTTTTTACTTTGCAATTCAATTGGTAATTTTTTCTGTGAAAAACTATCTTGTTTTAAACAGTTTCAAGTGAGCTACCCTTTTCAATTTATAATTTTTTTATGTGTGGAAGTCTTTTAAGCACTTCGCTAGTTTTGGCCTATAATCAAAAAGGGCCGATATTAATTTCTTACTTGGGAGACAGAATTTCCAATTTCCCGGAAATCCAGTGTATTGAACCATGTTTATAAATATTTTGAATGTCACGAAAGAAAATTTTTCTTTTTATCCACGTTTCTGTGCATAACTAAAATGTAGTCGGATTGAACTAATTTAGGGGGGGGGGGGGTGGTTATTTAGGTGGTTGTGCTTCTATAAAAAGGTAAAAAAATATTCGGTCCCTACTAGGACTCGAACCTGGGTACCTACCTAATCATTATTTTCTGAATAGAAGAATGGCACATAAAAAAGAAAGAATAGTGGTATTCCTGAAAGTTGATTTGCTTTTGATTTGCTTTCGTTGGTGGAACGAACCTGATTTCATTTTGATTTGCTTTCATACAATTTACACACGTATTCACTTTGACAGATCCAAAGAGGAAAGGCAGAATAAAATTGTGGAAGAATTTGTAACTTCGAACTTTCTAGGAGAGCTGTGCAGATAAGTAACCATGAACCTCTTTGACCAAGTCAAGCAGTTCTCTTAATAGAACTGTCACACTAAAACGAAAGCAAATCGAAATCAGCTTCGAGCTGATTTTACGAAATCAATTAGAATGACTGCTCATTTTGTATGGAGCTGTTTTGTCATCAGCTGTTTCACGAAATCAAATTGAAAGCAAATCAAAAGCAAATCACTTTCAGGAATACCACTAATATACTCATTTGCTTTTTGGAATATTTTGTGGGAATATACTCATAATCTTTTTTCAAAATAAGTCCGGGCTCTACATATAACCAACTGGCAAACATTTACCATGCTCCAAGGGCTCCAAGGGGCTTCCCTCTATTTTTAAAATTAATATCGTATAGTGCAGCCAATTGTTCACTCTAATTTTCTATTTCAGGCCAATCTTAATTAGAGAAAAAAAGTAAACTTTTGAATATTAAGTAAGTTGACCCATAACGGGTAGCACAATCAAGACTTGGCTCATTAAAATTTTGGACAGGCGCGGATCTAGGATTTGATTAGAGGGGCCATGGGCTCTGAAGAAAATAATTTTGGAACTAAATTTTTATTTATTTGTGCAATATAAGCAGAGATTAAAATAGTATCCGAAACCGTAAACTTGAACCGTTATTAATAGTTTTAAATTTGTTAACATACCACTAACCGTATTACCGTTATCCCTTTACCTTTATTATCATAACCGGTTAACAGTTACGATAAAAATATGTAGATTAATTTCTGTTTTAAAGTGCCACTTCTGGGCCTCAGGGTCTGAAAATCTTAGAAATAAAAAGAAGTGAAACTTAGACTGAAATTTATTCCACAAATTAGTAGTCAACACTGCCATTATATACTCAATAAGAACATAATTGTACCGACTAGTTACCGAGACATTTTCGATCCCGAGCATTTAATTTTCCATGAGTTAAGTCATCCACTGGGTCCGAAAATTAAATGGAAATATTTTTAAGTGTAGCCGGGGATATTATAGTGAAATTTTTACCAAGAATAAGATTGCATATTAACTTTTTAGAGGTCATTAATAGCACAACTATTAGATATATATTGTGCAATATTTTACTAAGATCAATTGAATAATATTTAAGTTATTGGCATGAAAGTAAATAAATTTAAGCGTTTGGATAGGTTCTCCGTGCTTACAGTTGAAAAATTGGTTATTAAATAAAATCTTATAATGAGTAACTTTAAAATGGGGGAAATGCTTCTGGATAGCAAATATGAGACAGTTCTTATACCGAATAAATCAAAGTTCAAAGCACACATGCCATGAGATAAGCTATGTAAAACTTTGTAATTGCAAATAAAACCAAAAGAATATTCCATAATATTTTTTTTGGCGACGATAGTTTATATGTCATATAGGTCATTTCGAACTCATACTTAGAGCTAAGATTCTCGAATTTTTCAAATATGCTCGAGTAGTGTTATTATTTTTTTAAAAACTAGATTGAAGATCATTTCATGACAATCTTCATTTATTAAATTTTTCACATATTTCATCCTTAGCTCACCTCATCAACTACACACACACACACCCAACTCATACACACCCATTCATCGACCCCATCCCCTCAGAAGCACAGTGTAACGACAATTTTTTTTTGCTTGGTTTTAAAAACTCAACGACCATTCGATAAACAAATTGAACAATTTGAAACTAATACAAACTGATAAACTCCGACATTCAACCACCATGCTCTCCTGTGCGTCGTTCAACAAACTGATGTATAACACTGGGACAGATGTTACGACCTTGGCCAGTGGCAAATCCAATGCGGTGGACGCCGGAGGGCTGGGCTCTCTGGTCAATCTACCACTGGCAACGGCCACCGCCGCATCTGGTGGCAGTGGAGCACCAAGTGAAACGCATAGCGAGATCTCATCGGCGGACAGTGATTGGAGTGACATACGTGCCATTGCTATGAAATTGGGCGTACAAAACCCGGACGATCTGCATACGGAACGTTTCAAGGTTGATCGACAGAAACTCGAGCAGTTGATTAAGGGTAAGCTAGCTAAAAATTGTAAATAATGTGCGAAATGGGATATTAATTTGTTAAATTTCAGCTAATAGCGCCATTGAGGGCATGAATGGTGCAGAGTATTTTTTTCATGACGTAAGTGAAAACTTTAAATTATTTTTTTTACTATAAAACGACATCCTGCACGCTCATAGAACACTGACTAAACTTATAGCCTAGTTCCATCTGATAATTTCACAGCTTATTTATATTTTTTTACCGAAATGTAAATGGCGACAACAGCTGACGCTTTTAAAGTTTTTGATTTAGAGAACACAAGTCTAGAATGTGTCAAATCAACTAGACTATAACGATAAATCTTCCTTCTTCGTGTCCTTCTTCCATCCTTCTTAGTTTTTTAAAACATGGGCATTTCCGTTCTGTTGTAAAAATTAAAAATGAAAAAAGTCAATATCAGCGGTGTCACAGAAATCTCTTCCAACCAAATTCCAACCGAAAACCAATTCTCAGTGTAAGAGAAATTTCTTTTGGTTGGTTTCAAACCTCCCGTGTTTTGTAAGGAGATTTAGCAAAATTCACCACCCAAACAATTTTAGCAAGCAAAATACATTTTGGAAATGTAAGCAACATTATTTTCTAGGATAGATTGCATCAAACGAATAAATTATTTAATTAGTTTAAACATTAAAATTTGCGTTTCAATAATTATTAGGAAAAACAACCAAAGTCTTTCATGTTAATCTAAACCAACCACATCGGTGGGGCCGTTTAGCGATTGTGGCGCCATCTGGTTGGCAGCCAGCGGATTAAGGGCTGGAAAGTTATACTTAATGTTTAGCGCCAACAAATTTTTAAACTTAGCTTTTTATTTATGGAGAATATGACTTAAATTTAAAATATAATTTAAAAATGCATCATAAAATATATGACACAATCAAAAAATTTTACTTAAACATCAATTTAACCCATAATTAAAAGAAGATAAATTTTTTGGCTAGAGACTTAGCCCTGTTTTTAGAGATGGAACTTCAACTGGTACAACTGGTGCTCTAACTAGATTTTCTAACAAGAAAATGAAATCTCTCGAAGTTCTCTGGCACCGACGATTTTTTTCGAGAGATTTACAAATCAACCGTTGGCAAAATTTCTACAGATTTTTGGGGACCCCCGTATATGTTTCTTTCAGACAATTTCAAAAATATTCAATTTCGGCTTGCCATAATTAATCTTATTCAAGCTGGTTTGGAACCGTTCTTAAAACACATCAGAACAGAAGAATAATTTCCAAAACCCAATAATTTCCAAACCCAATTATTTCCAAAACCCAATCATTTCCAAAGCCCAATATTTTTCGGATATAAGCTGCTTTTCATAGCTTCATAGCTTGCATAATTTCTGAGATCAGGCTCTAAATCTAAACCACTTTTAAAGCGGTTGGATCGGGTTTTGAGCCTGGAAAACAATCACTCTCTGTCCAACATGAAATCCTAATTTTAAGTTCAAAGCCTAAATTATTGTTTAGAAACAAATTTAAACTTTTTTTTAACCGGATTGAGGAGCTTACGAACGGGTTCGGAGACTTGGGAAATACATACTGTAAGAATCCCATAAATCTGAGCGATTTAGGCGCCCATAATAAACATTTATAAGTAAGAGCTATTTTTAGCCATACAATTTTACACATACGATGTCGAACGTGACCAACTTTGAACGAATTAAATAAATTAAATAAAATTTCAATTTAAAATGGTTTAGAGCATTTCCGATCCCGACCATTTAGGAGTTATTTCATATGTAAATCAATTCGCTGAGTCCAAAAAATGCATTCCCAATATTTGTTAGTGGGGCCGTTTTCGAAAAATCGCGGAAAATCTGGGTTTTTTGATTGGGGAAAAATGTACCTTTAGAAAACTTTGAACATATTCAGTATCGATTCATTCATTATGAAAACCTAATGGTTCTTGGAAGGTAATTAAGCGCCATACTGAAGATATACATATTTTTCTATAGGTACTTTTTTTTGTAGAATGGATTTTTTGGACTCATCGGAGAGATTTTCGTAAGCAATTGCTACCAAATGTTCGGGATCGCAGAATTTTTTATTTAAACTAGTATATTTAAAGGAATTAAACTTTGTAATTTTTTTTTTTTTTTGTAATCAAGCCAGCTTTGCTTTTAGTCTTCCCCTCAAATGTTATGATTTGAAATCTTAAAATTTTCACAAATCATACAAATGTTCAGCGGTTACAACAAAATTTTCCAGTGAAACAGTCTAAAATTCAATGTTGATAAATTAAAGTGTACCAAAATTGGAATTGTTTTATCCTCGAACAAGCGTAAATCTCCAAATTTTTAACGCATATTTTTATCGCACCAATTGTTATAGATCATGAATACCACGGATACCTATGTGAGCTGGCCTTGCAGACTTAAAATTGGTGCTAAGAGCAAGAAAGGTAAGTACCATATTAAGTACCATAAGAGCGCAATTCTTAAGGGGAAATTCATTGCAGATCCCCATGTTCGCATTGTGGGCAAAGTAGAGCATGTATCGCGTGCCAAGGAGCGTATACTCAGCAGTCTCGACTCCAGGGTAAGCTGTGGGCGAGTTAACAAGAGTATGCTTAATTTTTATTCATGGGTAAACTTTTTCCAGGGCACTCGTGTGATAATGAAAATGGATGTCAGCTACACGGATCACTCCTATATTATAGGACGTGGTGGCAATAATATTAAAAGCATCATGGACGACACTCACACTCATATACATTTTCCCGATTCGAATCGTTCGAATCCGACGGAGAAATCTAATCAGGTATCGCTATGTGGCAGCCTGGAGGGTGTGGAACGTGCTCGTGCTTTGGTAAGGTTATCAACACCCCTGCTCATCTCCTTTGAGATGCCGGTCATGGGGCCAACTAAACCGCAACCGGATCATGAGACGGCCTATATCAAGATGATTGAAAGCAAGTTTAATGTGCAGGTAAGAAATAGCAGATATAAAACGGTAACTGCTTTTGTCAATCGATTTGTTCCTTTGAATGTTAAATTACGGTTGTAGGGTATGGGATAGGGTGCGACTAGCGATTATTTAGCTTATTCTGTTTCGGATGTCGGTTACAGCTACTGTTGTTAGTATAAAATATCACTTTGTCAAATCAAGCAGATAAAAGCGGTCCCATTTGGACTCTCATTTATTCTTTACAAGTACGAAATTAAAATTTCTTATACAGAAATACAGAGCTGAATACATTTAACTGAGGATTCTTGTTTTTGATCGAGGCATGGCGGTCTTAAGAAATCTTGGAGTAACAGTAGTGCAAACTTTAAACGCGAACAAAAATTGTTCATCCCTTTCTTCCATTCACTGTCAAGATCACAGTGCAACTTGTCAAGGTGCCTGCACTGCCTGTCAAGATGATGGCGTAACTTGAACAAAAGAATGTGCCAAAAACATTTTTCTCTCACACTTATACTATACTTAGGTATGCAAAATTAGAACCCCGTTTACTGGTGCAACCGACGGGAGATACAAAAAGAACAATAAGTACACAAATTTCGAGTCAAATTTTGAAATGTATGATTTACTGGGTTTTTGACGAATAACTTGCAAAATTCTCATCCTAGGTGGGTCAAATGCTTCCACGACCGCTCTTAGCCCAGTCTCCACACTAAAGTTTATTCATATGTGATGTCACTTACATTCAGTGTTATTTGTTGACTTTTTTAATCCATTCATGCTAAAAAAGATGGAAGAATTAAAACTTTCCCTTGACATAAGTCCCAGAGGAAGAGTGTAACTTTAGAAAGACGATCGCGCAAACAATATTAATCAGCCATGTTCCACAAAAAGTTTTGTATTTTAGATTCCAAATCTAGTACTAAAACCGGTTTTAAATCTCAAATTTTTTGTAAAGTCATGACTGAATATGTGAGAATAATTAGGTTTTTATTCAAACAAATTAAGTAATAGTATAGGGAAATATTTTGGTTAAGGGCGGTTTCCACGGCTTGCGAAATGGCCACGAAATTAAAAACTGCATATAAAAAAAAACTGCTGCGTAATTTGTTCGTGTGGCCGTTTCATAATCGGTTTCCACTTATCGGGAAAAAAACGCTTCATTTGCCACTACCCAGCGGCGCAGAGCTCAACGTGATCTGTAGAAAATATGCATTACGACTGTCGAAAATGTAAGGCACTACAATCGCTGACTTTCGTTAGAGAGAACAAACAAACAGACTGCGAACAATCTGCATTACAATTTTAAAAATAATGTACTCATTCGTAATGCGAAGTTCGGCTCTGGCTTACATCCTTAATACCTAGTAATGCAGGTTGTCGGCAGCCCGTTTAAAAAGCGGCCAAGCCTATGACAAAGTAATGCAGATTGTATGGGAGTATTTCCTTCATACTGATGGCAAAGTAACGCAGGAGTAACCCATTTTATAATGGCAATTTGCACCGCTGGGGTTATGTTAAAAAAATAACGTAGCTTTAAGAGCTGTGAACGCGTCTTTTTTGTGGCGACGCAACGAAAATAGGTTTCGATTCAATAATATGCGAGGGCAACAGAACAACATCAAGAACATCAAATTTAAAATGCGCGGAGCTAGAACAGATTCCGGCAGAAAACGTCGCAGCATTTAAAAGTGT